>ML364248.1:0-20895 GCA_005239505.1 Nicotiana paniculata | reverse complement strand
TATATATATATATATATATATATATAGTTGGAGCAGAAAACAACTCAATTGAACCCACACAACATGTCCTGAATCCATCTATGCTTTTATTGAATCATCCCCATTCACTATAACAACAACGACAACAACGACACAGTAAAATCTCACAAGTGGGATCTGGGGAAAATAGCGTGTACGCATACATTATCTCTACCCCAACGAAGTATAGAGATTATTTCCGATAGAAGTCCACCTTCACTATATACATTAATAATATTCAATAATCTATGGTTATTCATAATCATATTTTAATTCGGAGAAAGAACAAAAATGTCAGTTTGAACTAAGATATGAGCCGAAAAGATTCATAAATTGTTGGAATTAAAATGATTGGGATGAAATAATCTGGCTTCGATAGTGTATTCACTACCCTTAAGGAATTTGAGCTTCCCAGTAATTGTTGCAAGGATAATAGCATAATTCCTCCAGGATTTTACAAAGCCTCCGAAATCCGAGTTTCAGTAATTAACTCGAATTTTTCACAAGAACAGAATATTTGTGAGTTGTAGAAAATAAGTAGAAGAGAAAGAGATGGATGGGATTTTCAGATGATTTCGTTTTGGAGAAGAGATAGGTATTTATAATACCTCTAGGATTTGTTGGATCTCTTCATAACATGCACCTTTTAAAACCAATAGTCACTTTCTTTTGAATTTAAAAGAAATTAATTAAAAACGTTCTCTGAAATTAAAAGGCAAAAACGTTTTAATTAATTAAATAATAGGTGACTAAAATATTAATTCCGGGCTACTTAATTGGCCTAATTGTCCCAAGTGCCCAATCTTGATTATTAATAATATAGCCAAATTTCAATTTTTCTCCAAAACACTCTCAAAAATATTCGAACTATATAAGACAAAGAAGTGCTTTTAAACACCGCTTCTTTTCTTTCTTTTTCCAATGATGGACAAAACAACCTCTTCTCAAATACTCCCATCAAACACTAACTAATCTAACAATCCCCCACTTAGTTAGTGATTGATGTTTATGAGATTCATGCATATAGTAGGTATCTTTCGATTTAAACTTACTACTTGTATAAACTATTCAAGACCTTGTCGAAATTGATGGTTATATTAAGTTCTATTAAACCTTAATTCCTATATAACAAGACGAAAAAGCTTTATACACACAAATCGTACCAACTCGACAACTTGTTCACCGTGAGTTTTAGCACCCGATTATGGTCTTGTGCTACTTCCTGAATTCATTAACACTTATCAAGTTTTGTATTCCAAACTTTGATTGAAGCGGCAGCACTTCTTGTGTTTAGGTGAAGATTTAATCAAATCCTTAACACGGATTTCTTTAGTTCATAAATCGAACTTTGCTTCTTCATTAAGAGTATTTTTTTTATACTCATCCTCCTTTTCTAGGTACTAATTTCTAGTACCTGCTATCTGTCACAACTATAACTTGTTATTACCTTTTAAACCTTTAATATTGTTAAACAATAGGAAAGGTAAGGTTCCCGTTACTAGTGACAAATTTAAATTACCTTAGACCCATAGCACTTGTTGTGCTTATTATCATATCCCTCGCGAGTCCTTTAGTAAATGGGTCAGCAATGTTGTCTTTAGACTTGATGTACACAACAGTAATAATTTCATCCGAAATTAATTGTCTTATGTACTCATGTCTTAAAGCAATATGTCTAGATTTTTCATTATATATTTTGCTAAATGCCTTAGACATAGTTGCTTCACTATCACAGTGCAAGAGAACATCTGCCATTAGTTGTGACCACAACTCTATATCTAACAATAGATTTCTCAGTCATTCTGCCTCTCGTCCCGCAGCTGCTAAAGCAATAAATTTAGATTCCATTGTGGAATGAGTAATACACGTCTGTTTCTTAGAAGCCATGAAATTGCTCCTCCACCTAAAGTGAATATCCACCCACACGTTGACTCGTTATCACCAACACGAGTTATCCAACTAGCATGACAATATCCTTCTAACACTGAAGGAAATCTGTTATAATACAAAGCAAAAGTTTTTGTCCTTTTCAGATAACCAAGTACCCTCACTATACCTTTCGAGTGATCACCACTTGGATTGTGAGTATATCTTGACAATTTATAAACCGCAAAGGCAATATCTGGCCTAGTACAGTGCATAGCTTACATTAAACTACCAATTGCACTAGCATAATCTAATTGACTATCAGATTTTTCAGGGTTCTCAACCATCTTGCTAGAAGCATCAAATGGAGTATTAAATTCTTTAATACCCAAATAATTAAATTTGAAAAGAACCTTATCAATATAGTCAATTGGTATCCAAATATATTTAAGTGTGGGAGTATTCCAACATATCTGTTGTGTTAATTAGAAAAATACAGTTTTTAGCTTTCAGTGGATGTATTAAATGTTTAATTAGCAGAAGCATCTTTTCCACTCTCATTATACTAGAAAAAAAATAATCATGGAGGAATTATGCAAATGGATTTCTAAAATAAAACACTGATTAATTAATTGTGCTAATATCGTTTATGCAATCTTCTTAACTTGAACCATAATGTGGGCGGTTTACTCTATATTCTACTACAATTGAGTTAAACACTACAAGTTACGACTTACGGTCACACTTCTTTATAACAGTCTCGTTTTTCAAAATTTTTTGGCTGTAAAATATTGATTATAGAAAATATATATTATTGCATAACATAACTTGGCCGTTATAATAAAGTATTATTATGAGGTCATCTCCAATCTTTCCCCATTTTTCATAATGGAGGCAACTTTTGTCATAATGAAGCTTCAACTCTTCCCCATCTTTTCCCCCCAAAATGGGGATGAATAGTGTTCCTCCAAATATAGGGGTACATTATTCATCTTCCTCATTACTATTCATGCATATTCTATTATTTAACTCTTTTTATATCTAATTTTGTTGATGTAATATCTTTATAATATTAATTTTACATCTTAACTTTGGCGTATAATTTATTAATTTTCGTGCATTTATTAATTTTGTGTAAAATTGTAAGTTAATTTTATTATAAGTTATAATTGTACAAAAAATATAGAATCATCTCAAAAAATGAATGGTGCATATAAAATATTAGATGTTGCTAAAATTGAAAGGTGCGAATATAAAATATTAGATGTTGCTAAAATTGAAAGGTGCGAATATAAAATATTAGATGTTGCTAAAATTGAAAAGTGAAAATTAAAAATACATTAGAATTGAAAATACATGATTGAAAATACATTAAATTAAAATACATAAACATTGAAACTACGGCAAATAGCATAATAACTTAGTAAGGAGGTATGTAGTTCCAGATACACCAAAGATGCTCATTTTGCATTTCGTAATGCAATAATAGATCATTTATGGAAAAATACTAGAGGTTGAAGTTGAATATTTATATAGTATTTCGAATGAATTTTAAAGTTATGTAATATGTATTTTAATCTTGTATCACAATGATTTCACTTTTATTTGAATTATTAGTTAATCTATAATAATTGCTTGCAAATTATATTATTTAAAATTTTATGGAATTGTTTAATTAAAAATTACAAATTAATGAAAATAAAATGAAATTTGTTTAATGAAATTTAAAAATTTAAATTGAAATAAAAGATAATAATATAATATAGAAGAGAGTTCTCACTCTTCTATATTAACTGTGAGAGTTGAGCATAGGATGGTTTGGGCGGTTTCTATTTTTGGTCACTCTTAACAGTTTTCAGATGATATTAACTTCTTTTTTTATACATTGACAAGACAGTAAATAGTTTTGGTTCGATTGTTAGAATTTGAACTTGAAACTTATGATTAAAATTTGAAATGAAGTGACTAAAATTTAAGGGGTCGTTTGGTAGAGTGTATAAGAATAGTATTTACTATTTAATATGATGTATTAGTAATGTTAGAATTATTTTTTGTCGACTGTTTGGTTTGATGGTATTGTTGATGTCATGATTTGCAATGTATAAGAATAGTACTGAATAGGTTGTATAATGTTAATTATATACATAGGTTGAAAACTACTACTACCAAATAAGGGATTAATAATATCAAAGCTAATACAAAAGAAATCCTTTAGAGTTTGTAGCATTCAAAATCTTTGTCATAGCTATTCAGCAAATATGTTTGACAATCTATGTTGCGTGGACTCTCCAAAATCATGCCGTATTTATGTCGGATCCAACACGCACGCAACAACATTTTCGGAAAGTCTGAGTAACATAGCTGACAACTACATCTCAATCTCAAATAAATTGGAATTGGATACACGAATTCTCACTGACCATGGTGTTCAATTCAATCTCATCTCAGGCATAAATATGTATGACGGCCATAAAACACCCACAAGTTTAGTAAGTATTTCAACATCTTCACATAAAAAGGGAAAAAGAATCCTAAAATCTAAAATCAGTCCTATGCTCCTCAAGACAATATTCAAAATCATTCACAATCTGCCTGCAATATTCACAGCTCCTCCACAGTAGGATCTTGAAGTCTGATACTTAATTGATGATGATTTTCATTTTCAATATTGCATGCATAATATATCTTCGGAAATAGTCTCTCTGCTCCTCCTGGGTAGGGGTAAGGCTGCGTACATCATACCCTCCCCAGACCCCACTTGTGGGATTATACAGGGTGGTTATTGTTGTTGTCATGCATAATATATTCATGTCAGAGTAACAAGAAAGAAGACTAATCCCTAATACTTTTAGACGGCAAGGAAATTGGATATACAATAACAACAAACCCAGTGTAATCGCACATATGGGGTTTGGGGAGGGTAGTATGTACGTAGACATTACTCCTACCTTGAGAACGTAGAGAGGTGGTTTCTGGTAGACCCTCGGCTCAAGAAAGATACAAAAGATAAACGGATAAAAAGGCTCGGGAAAGGTCAAAAGGAGGGTGTAACAACAAGCAGGAAATTGGATATACAATACGCGTTAAATATCAAGAGATCATAGACCTCCATGCTAATTGAGCATTAAATCCTGATTAAAGTTTGAATAGGAATAGATCAAAACTTAGATAATATAAACCTGAGTAGCTTTGGTATGCCAAAAAATACTTCATGCACTATGAATCATTACTGGTATTGTCAATATGATACAAAGCTTGATATGCTTCGCGGACCGATGGCTTCATTCCCTACTAAACTAACAATATAATTAGTTCACATGTTCCAGAAAATCAGAAGAAAGTTCAACCCGGTTTAACAGCTGACCAGCTCAAAACCTCTGAAGCAAGGTCGACCCCTGCTTCTCTATCTGACCTGCAGAAGATATAGCAAGAAACAGTCAGAAATCAACAGTTGGAACAGCATCGGATCGAAATACCATAGGGATTGAGCAGTTGAAAAGGGAACACTTCATCTTCAAGAAGAAAAATATATGGATCAAGCATCCAGCGAGTACAAACTTATGCACCTTGCTTCAATTCTGAGCTTAGATCCCCCCTCCCCCAAAGCCTATTTTTTTTTAATGTGGGAAATCCCCGAGGGTCAGCGGTACATGGTAACCCCCCCCCCCCAAAAAAAATGCTTCTCCACTTAAATACCATGCTTTTGTCTGCTCTTGTCTGCAGCTAGGTTTGAACTCATGACGTGCGTCTAACCCACATACCATGCATTGTGCTCTTTCTACTAGACCAAAGCCTGAGGGGAGGGCGCGGCAGCCTAATAGTATTTTCAGTAAGATATTTAAAGCCAAGAGAAAAAATGGAGTAATATAACATTGCATTTTGCCTTTGGCTTTTAGGTTCCATTTAAGACCTCTAAGAATTTAGCACCAGTTTCAATAAATTAGTTTTCCTCTTCAAGATGGACCACTTGTATCTTATAGTTGAGCTTTGAAAATGCCACCCAACCATCTTAAAGAGATGTGTCTAGTTCTTCAACCCCACCTCCTAAGAGCAAAGGGACTCGTTAGTCATGTTTTTGCCTCTTCTTTTTCCTCATTACTCTTATCTGTTCATTCCCGGCAACTTCCGGAAGATTGAAAACAAAAAGAAAGATAACTCAACTGTCCAGCACTGCAACTACTGATATATGAAATCTAAATCCTCCTCTCGTCTAAGCACCAGAACAACAGCGGCTCTTTATCCCTTCTTATAGAATCCGAACCCTTCCTTCACAATAATTACCTCAAAAAATCCTCACTGCATATCCTTGAAACAGATTTCAAGTAGCAATTTTCTTACATGACAAGTCTAAAGCTGAAGCTGAATGATTTCACATCAGAAGGGAGGAAAGAGGGAAGAGAAATGAGAATGGAGTAGCCTTAGGCATCCAGCTGAAAGGCTTCTCACTAGTTGTCAATACCTAGAAGAGAAAGCATGAAATACTAGGGACAAAAAAGTACCACTCCACCAGGATTGATATGCACGAGCAACGTGAATTATATGGTATACACCTAAACAGTCAAGCATAGGACTTTAAGCTCTGGATTTTATCTGCCTGTTCCTTATCATCTCAACCAATGTGGCTCTTTTCTTTATCTGAATGACTAGTTTATTCCCACATCAAATAAATGCATGATTTCTGAAAAAAAGTCAATTTCATAGAATAAACTCTAAAGTACTATACTTTTTGCATATTTTCACCACCATTATCTCAGAATTAGACCTGCAGGTACAGAATATTTTACAACCAAGAGCCACATTAAACTACGGAGATCAAAATGACGATGGAGTCCTTTGCGACTAAAGATTATATGCATCTGGGGAGATTTTTTGTTACGATGGTATCCGTTGTCTGGGCCAACTTACACGGACCTCAACTTCTCCCACCAGCACAGGTAGCATCAACAGGGAAATTTTGACCTTCAGCAACAGAAATTCTTAACCTCAAAGTGAGAACACCTTAATTATTGATCCTTTGAAAACTCTTTTTTTTTATCAGGTAAAAGTTAATCCTTCGAACACTCTTATATCCGCTATAGTGGAATTGTGAGAAATATTCAATGCTAGATGATTTTCACCTAAGACACCCCGAGATCTTTGAATTCTCTACAACCTATGTTGCGCGGACTCTCCAAAATGCTGCCGCACTTGTATTGGATCCTCCAAAAATGCATTACTTTTGGAGGATCTGACATGCATCCGGCAACATTTTCCGAGAGTACGAGCAACATAGCCTGCAACGCCAAGTGGAAAAACCATAAGCACCTTCATTAATTGTGTTAAAGAGTGAATGCCCAAGTAACTAAATTGCAAAAACTATAACCTCACTGCTATAAAGCTCCTCATTTTAATAGCTGATTTCTTGGCTCCCCTGGGAAGAGAGGGGGGAAGGTGGAGGAGATATCTTACTCAAAATTAAACCTCAAAGACAAACTCATCCAACTAATATATTTATTAGGAGTCCCATTCACTACATAAGTGCCTGCTCTGAACAAAATGTGCATATCAAGATTCAATCTTTCTGCTTCAACTATATTTTCTTTTTTTATTTCTGACCCGGTATATGGTACCCACATTGGGGCCCGACTAATCCGTATTCGCGCCGGAAAGTCCCACATTGGGGGTAAAACACTCCCTAACGAAGGCGACTCCATACCCGGGGGTTCGAACTCTAGTTAAGGATTAAGGAGTACTTAAGACTCCACCACAGCCCTTGTTGGGTGCTTCAACTATATATACAGAAGATACAGGATAATATAATGAATTCTAATTGGAAAAATTACCATAACACGGAAGAAAACAAATGCTAAAGCCAGAACAGAAGCTCCTTAAATTTCCCATTCAGGAAAAAAAAAAGTTAAATTTTTAGACATAATGAACGGACCAAGTTGATAACACACATACAAAAAGTGAATACAAAATCAAGAAATGAGCTTTATGAGTTCTCTTCATTTTAAGAAGCTTAATAAACAAATGGAAAAACAGATTGGAGCTAAGTTTGCAAGAAAAAAATAATAAAAATAAAAAAAGGGTGTATAGTGTTTTACCTTTCTTGAGGGAAAAACCATCTTCCTGAAAAATGCAGTAGCAATGCCATGGCCAAAGAACTTAAGTTTTGGTCCAAACAAACCCTAACTGGTCAAAGTGTTTTCACAAAAAAAAAAGGAGAAATACAGAGTGAGAAAATGCATTCAAACAGAACTTTAAAAAAAAACACACACACACACACTCTCTCTCTCTCTTCTTGAAAAAAGATTTGTTCTTTCTCGTTTATTATTTGTCTTGTTCCATTAATGGCAGAGACAGTTTTAACAGTGAAACACTTCTCCTTTTCTTTTTCTTTTTTTTTCTTTTACTTTTTTCTGTGTGTGTGTGTGTGTTTGTTGGGGTTTAAGAAGGGGTTTTTCATTTTCCCCAGGTGCACGAATTACGAGGAAGAGAGAAAAGGGGTCCAAAGTTGCATAGGGAATAATAATATGTTGAAACGGCTATACTCGTAATTTTCAAAAGTAGCTACTTCAGAAACTGAAACTGTTTCGGTACTTTTAATATTTTTGGCTATTTTCTATTATTATGAAAAAACCCTCCTAACATGACAAAGGTAAAGGGATTGTCTACATGCACCAAGGGGTGTCAACTTACCTCCTTTGTCGAAAAGTTATACTATTTAATTCAATAAAAATTTTAAAATATGTATATATATTATATAATGACGTTTTTTGACTTTTGGTGAATTTTTTTCTTTATATTTTGACTCCCCTTAATAAAAATTCTGACTCCACCACTAATTGTTTAGTTTTGTCGACAAAACTATACAATAATAATAATAATATATTAGTGTAGTTTCACAAGGAGTCTGGAGAGGGTAGAGACTACACATCTTTACCTCACCTTGTGCATATAAAAATGTTGTTTCTGATTGATCATCGGCTTAAAGAAAGCATATATATATAATCACAATAGTATTGAGAAAGAAATGCAGTAGTGAAAAAGTCAAAGAATCAGTAACACAATAATAATAAAACCTACACAAAAGCAGTGTGAGATAGTAATTAAATAATTTTTTTATTATTTAATACTCCCTTTGATCGATAATAAGTGATCAATTTACTTTTTTATTTTTGTCCAACCATTTATAATAATCAAGAAAAAAATTAATTTATTTTTCTAAAATTATCTTTATGTATGTATCCCTAAAAATTCTTTTACCCTTCACATTAAATTATGCTGCAACATTTAATTAAGGATAGTTTAGTCACGCTAACTATTTTTGTGTAGAATTTAATTTTTTTTTTAATGAGTGTATACAAGGCAAATTGGTCACTTATTGCAGATCGGAATGAGTATATGTTTGAGTTATTGAATTAAAATAAGATATACGGCGTATAATCCAAATTATGCTTTTGATTTGAAGTTGCATTTGCTTGGGAAAAAGCTTTGAGAGAAGGACATTGTTGTCATTTGATTGTTTTATTCATGATTAGCTAATCCCAGTACTGTAATTTCACACTGAATATGCTATGAAATAAAATTATGATATAAAATAATCTTGGAATTACTTTTTTCAAAATTGAAAATTCCAACCAAACAAGAGGTAAAACAATATATCAAAGTTATCTTGGGGTTGCATTTTATAAATATTTACATAATTTTTCTTTGAAATTATTTAAATATTTATAGTAAAACACGAACCAATAAATGCGCATGCACCTGCTATAATACGATGAATTCACTCTATTGTACTTATAAACAGTTGACTCTACACTCGGGGTAATTGATGGTGGTTGTACAGTATTACAGTCCGTTTGGCCAAGCTTTATTGAGACAAAAGTGCTTATTTTAGTTAAAAATATTTTTTCTAAAATTAAGTTGTTTGGCAAACTTTTGAAAGAAAAAAATATATTATTGAGAAGAACCAGAAGCAGTTTTGAAGAAGCATCAAAAAGTAGCTTCTCTCCAAAAGCATTTTTTTGAAAAGCATTTTTGAGAATATACTTAGAAGCAGTTTTTAAAGCTCGGTCAACTAATTGCTGCTCAAAAGTGATTTTCAAATTAATTAATCAAGCACAAATTGTTTCTCACCAAAAATATTTTGAGAAAAGCACTTTTGAGGAAAAAAAAATATTTCTCAAAATAAGCTGATTTTTGCAGTTGGACCAAACGGGCTATTAGACGTGCGGACCTAGTTCATAGATACAGATTTACGTGAACCAATTACATTTTGTTCTGACTATGTGTGTGTATTAAAAAAAATTACTTAATATCTATAAATATTTGATTCCGCCTCCATAATTATTAACTTTAAATTATTATAGGAACCCATAAACTTTGTATTCTTCATCAACCTCTGATGGTAGATTAATTGCTAGTGTAAAACTGACTTTATTGCTTGATTTCACCAGACCAGAAAGTAGATACTACTATTGCCTAGGCAAAGATTTGCATTGGTAACTTACAACTTTGAGTTCATGAGTTGGATCCATAACTTAAACGGCCAAAGGTTCTTCTGAGGGCTATTAGAACCCTAATCTACTCTTTTAGTTAGTTCAACTTGTGATAAAAGTTACTCTCTTTCCCTCTCGTATTAATAGTTATGGTTACTAAAAATGGTTTTCTCACATAAAATTTATTTTTGGTGCTTGGAAAACATTTTTTGTTAGTGGGGAGGAAATGATTTTCCTCTCGACTATGTAGGACAAAAATATTTTTTTTTATAGCTGTCTAAAAGTTTTAACTTTCATATTACTTGTTTATTAATCTTTAATACTTGAAATTTTCATCAAAACACTGCTCGGATTTGCTAATGTTGTTATTGATATGTACACGAGTGTTTACGAGAGAAGGATGCATAAAAACTCATCTTTAAGATCTTCAACTATAGATAGTGTAGTCTGGTGCATAAAGCACCTTGCATTCACGCAGAGTCAAGGTAAAGATCGCACTCCTAGGGATGTGATTAGACACCCTACCTAATGCAAGCATAAGCGAGTGACTGCTTTCAAATACATAAGGAAACACATATCTAAATACAACACTCGGAAAGAGACTAGTTTCACTCTTTTTGCACCATCCTCTTGGGATTTCAATCAAAGAGTGATGTTACATAGCACTTCAGCTAGATAAGACAAACTTCTCAAGATAAGTCATAAGCCAAAACTTTATAAAAAATTTAGCAAATGAGAGGATGACTAGTGCATAAATTACTAGTGCATTTCAAAGGCTAACAAGGCCACAATAAGCAGGGGAATGTCACATGCATATAACCATCTTAGGATGATAGCCAAAAAAAGAAAGATGTGGTGTTAGCAAAAACACTAGCCAACACAAATTAGCAAGCTCTGATACATCACACACAGCATAAATTGTGTTTCAAATATTGCCACGGTGAAGCACTTCTTGACACTAATACATATTGAATGTAGAAAGGCATGAACATACAAAATAGACAGCAATTCACTCAGATCAGACCTGTTTATTTCAAGAGGTTTCAGGAGAAAATTTCCTTTTTTATCAGTTTGGTTGCAGGAACAAGGTTAAGCATGAGTAAATAAAAGAGCTTCAAATTTAGGTCATTTCAAAACCTCATACCCTCCGCCAGCCATCCTTCCACAAAAACAAAAAACAAAAGAAATCCGAGGGGGATAGGGAGTGCTTAACTTAATGCTGCAAAGACGTATTCTTATACCACCATCTACACAACTACGAAATGAAGGCAAAGATCAATCGAAGATATTAGAGCACAGCAAGTTCATTGCAGCACCTCGTTTATCAGGTCACAGTCACTTTAGACAAGATACCACTACCTTTACAAAAGAAAGGTATAAAATACTGAAATAGGGCTCTCTTTCTAGTTTTCCCAATACTTAAACTATTTAACAATGTAGGCATGCATCATTCGTTAAACCGATCAGAAGGAAAATCTAAGATTGTCATAAGATAACACTTCAGGCAGCCAAAATAATCAACCAAAGGAGAGTTATATAAGAACTCAATTATTTGAGACATTCAGTACTATATATGAATCCAGTGTTGAAGGCAATACAAATGTTTTCTTTGAATGGTTACACCAGCAACCTTGTTTAAATGGAAAATTAAGGTTGCAACAAAAACTCGCAGAAAGAAGTACTAACAGAAATATGTCGCTTTGTCTACTTTCGCAAACAAAACGTCGTTCATTGCCACTAGCCAACATCCAATCTAGTGTCAAGTGAGATAAAAAGCTAAGTAAGAAAGCGCAACATAACCAAAGTGCTATCAAAATTGTAAAATCCATAACTTGGTCAGACAAAAAACTCGACCTGTTCAAGACCAAGTTCTGAGTTTATGGTTTTCTTGCATATCTAAGATAGCACAAAATGCCTACAATAGCAACTGCAGCAACTGAAGATACAGCCACCACTGGCAAGCCTACTTTTACACCCGAAAATCCAATCTTATTCTCCGCTCCTGGAATTCCATAAACATTGCTGTCAACATCTCTTTCATTAATCAATGTTTCCTTCTCCTCTAACTTCTTCTCCAGCTCAGCCACTTTACCCATCATCTCCACTATCCTCTTCTCCAACTCATCTTTCACCATATGAAGCGCCTCCTTCTCCTTTTTCCATGCCTCATTGTTCATCACAGCAGCCTCTAAATCCTCAATCTTCTTCTTTAAGCCCCTAATTTCTTTCTCCTTCACTTCTACTTCAGCCCTCTGATCATTTCCACTAGCTTCCAACTTCTCGACTTTCAACAATAACAAATTCCTTTCACTCTCAATGGCACTCAATTTCCCACTCTTCTCATTATCACTACTCTTCAAACCCCCCAGAGCCAACTTCAGTTTCGACAACTCCGAATTTGATTCTTCTAGATCGTTCATCGCAGTTATGAGATCATGCTGCAGTCGCGAGTGTTCGCCCTCGAGCTCTGCTGCTCGTGCAGCTACTGATCCTAAAGCCTTATTCTCCGACTCAAACTTCTCCGCCTTCTTCTGCAACTCAACTTTTTCGTTCTCCATTTCCTCAATCGAGTGCTTCAATTTCTCCATCCTCTCTTTGACAACTTGGTTCTCGTGAAAAAGTTGATTGTTCTCTTGCTCTAAGGCAGCTATTTTCTGCGTCAAAGGAGAGGTTTTCAATGCACCCTCAGAATCCTCCTCTCCTTCAATCTCCACTGCATCATCAAAAACCTCCCCGTTGGCAACATTCTCGTCAGCCATAGTAATAACCTGAATCGATCAAACAATATTCCTGTCAATCACTGGCGAAACCAAAAATTATGCTGAGGATGTTCAAGATGTATTATATATGTACAAAAAGTAATGTATGGCCTATATATACATAGTATAATTTTTTACATATACAATATAATTTTTGTCAGCAAAGAGTGTTCAACTGATATATACATATAATGAAAGTTTGGGAAATCCTAAACCGAGGATCTATTGGAAACAATCTCTCTATCCTCACAAGGTAAGGGTAAGGTCTGTGTACACATTACACTCACCAGGCCGTATGGTGTGGGATATTATGTTGTTGTTGAAAGTTTGAGAAAATTGAGAAACAGCAAATTTACTGACCGAGAAATGAAATTTTTTGAAATCATCCAATTATGAAAACTAAATTAAATAGGCGCAATTATATGGAATTTGATTTACACATACAGAATTAAGAATTTCCGTTCCTAATATGTAATTTACTACAATAACATACTTTAATCTCAGATCCTCAATAGTCAATATCCATTTATTAAAATTCTAATAATTTCCTAGTGCGAGGAACCTTAAGAGGAAAGAAAGAACAGAAAATCAAATAATCAAATATCAAATGATAAACAAAAATAAAAATTAGTACCTGAGAAATGAAGAATGTGAATTCGATTGAAATTAGGGTTTTGGTTGTTACTGTATTATTTGATTCGAAAAAATCACTTTTAAGTGTGATTTGTGGAATCTAAAAATTAATGGGTTGTGGAATTGTAAGGTAGCGAATGACGATACGATGTGATTATTGGACAGCACACTAAAAACACCCAATCAGAAGAATGATTGTTGATGCCTAAAACGATGTAAAGACTCAACTTTCCTTCGTTTACACAAAAAGCCCAAATTCCAAATGCCACGTTTTGGGACTGCTATTGGAGTGGGCAGAAATTCAAAAATAGCCTGATTTACCGATGATCATTCAAAATTAGTCATAGTTTCAAAAGTAATCGAAATAAATCACTTTTCATCTAAAGATAAATTAGAATGAAAATACTGTTCAAAATTCGAAAAATACTCCAGCATAATATACTTAAACTCCAGTATACTTAATATATGCTGGAAGTTTAAGAATATACCGGTCAAGCATAATATGTTGGAAGTTCATACATTGGTGCTCCAATCTCCGGTGTAGAATTAGGCTTGAATCGGCGAAAGTAGTTTTTTGCGATTTCTGGTTGGCAGTGGAAAATAGGCTATCGGAGTCGGAATGGAATTCCGACAGTTGGAACAGGTTCTTAATGTCATTTTGGATATGTCTGCAAAATTCCAGGTCAATCGGAGTTGTTTTGGGTAGTTTCGACATCGTTGGTGGAATTTAGAAAATTCAAAGTTCATAGGCTTG
Organism: Nicotiana paniculata; assembly: GCA_005239505.1. Taxonomy (NCBI): domain Eukaryota; kingdom Viridiplantae; phylum Streptophyta; class Magnoliopsida; order Solanales; family Solanaceae; genus Nicotiana; species Nicotiana paniculata. Next base: position 6,382 of record ML364248.1, on the reverse strand, counting down.
AATTCGACGTGTTATTGGGGTTCTGATGTTGTGTTTGATGTTTCAGAGACTCGACTAAGTTTGAATGATCATATATGATGCGTCGGTATGTTTGGTTGGGGTCCCGAGGGGCTCGGGTTGGTTTTGGATGGTTAACGGGGAGTTTGGAATGGTTTTGTCACTGTTGATGTTTCTGTTGCTGGTGTTTTCGCACCTGCGGATGGGGAGCCACAGGTGCGGTTCCGCAGGAGCGGACATGGCACCGCAGGTGCGGAAGTTGGCTGAGTGAGAAGAGTCTGCACGTGTGAGGTAATTGCCGCACCTGCGAGGACGCAGATGCGGGAGGTCGATCGCAGGTGCGGAATTAGAGTCCTTGGGATTTTTCGCAGGTGCGCACCTGGGATCCGCAGGTGCGAGTAAGTGGTCGCAGGTGCGGACCCACTGGACAGAAAGTATAAAAGCGTACCTTCGCGAATGTTAGCCATTTTTTCTCAATATTTCATCCGGATTTGAACTTTTGGAAGGGTTTTGAAGAGGGGATTCGGTAGTTCTTCATTGAGATTTGGAGCACTCGGACGCCGGATTTAGAGGCAAGGGCACATCGGAGTAGTATATTAGCCGGTTTTGAGGTAAGTAACGCTTCCAAACTTGGAACTGAGGGTTCGAAACCCCAAACTATCTAATATTTGATGGTAATTAAGGTGACGCACTTGCCAAGTGACGGGCATGCGGGCGTAGACCGAATGTTTGTAGCCTGGATCATCCCATGGCATTGTCTAATGGTTATCTCAGGTTGATATTTGTACTGTGAATGTGGTATTTACCTTGAAAGCAATAGAAATCATGCTAAGTATAAATGTTAAGGCTTCACGCCGATATGTTCAGACCGGAACGGTCGATTATTGTTGTCTCTATTTATGATTATTGTTTTCATGTACTCAGTCATGTTATAGTATATGTTGCATGCCTCAACCTCGTAAGTTGCTAGTTTATTCTATATTATCATTGGTTTGGGATGATTTTCATATGTTAGAGCATTGTGAGTGAGACTGGAAGGTACTGACTGAATGAGGCTTGGAGCCTGGTTTTGAAAAAGTTATGAGGCCGGACTGTACACCGCAACGACCCTGGAATCATGCCTTTGTTGGCTTGATATAGCACTTGGGCTGAAAGGAGCCCCTCCGGAGTCTTTACACCCCCAGCGAGCGCACAGATATTGAGGGATGGATTTCCCTGGACATGGATCTTGTCTAAGTATTATGTTGCGGAGATGGATTTTCTCCGTGGTTCTTACGTTCGGGAGATGGATTTTCTCCGTGATTCTTATGTTCCGGAGGCGGATCTTCTCCGTGGGGGCTGGATCATCCTTTTTCCTCAGTACTAGGTGATTGTGTCACTTGTGTTATGTAATATCCGGGATGGACTTTCCCTGGGCCGTAAGGCCGTATTCTAGTACTGAGTGAACCACCTTATGAGAGTCTGATTACTGAGTATACATCATTCTTGATTCCATATGAATTCATGCTAGTATACAGAGTTACAGACATATGTTGATGCATCGTGTTTATTTCCTGATATATTACTGTCATGTCCAAGTTATATAATGTTGTTCGAATTATCGGAGGTTTAGTCTGTCACTACCTCTCAGCCCGTATTTTGGTTTCGTTACTACTGAGTTGGTGTACTCACGTTACCCCCTGCACCTTGTGTGCAGATCCAGGTACAATGGGATTCAGCTCTGGTCAGTGAGCGGTAGCAGTTTCATCAGAGTTGACGAGGTAGCAGCCGGCGGCCGTGATCTCGTCTTCTTTTCCTTTTCTACCGTTGTATTTATTTTCAGACTATGTTGGTCATTTATTTTTGGTTGTATTACGTACTAGCAGCTCATGACTGTGTGACACTGGATCCGGGGTTTGTAGGATTTGGGTTTTGAATTTCATAAACTGGTTTCCAAATTTTGATTTATTATTATTTTTATCCACAGACTTGTTAAGAAGGATATTTTATTGGAAATTGTATTTAGTTAGATAAAATGGGTGGCTTTCTTGGTTCCACGACAGGCGCCATCACGACTCCGAAAATAGGTCGTGACAAGTTGGTATCAGAGCCCTATGTTAAATGGGTCTCACCAGTCATGAGCAGGTTTAGCAGAGTCTTGCGGATCGGTACGGAGACGTATGTACTTATCTTCGAGAGGCTACAGAACCCTTAGGAAAGTCCCACATCTTTGAATTCTGTCGTGCGACTCTGTTGAACTCTGAAACTAAAATTCTGTTGTTTTCAGTCTCTCACAGATGGTGAGGACTTGTGCTACCGATAGTGGTGACCAGATCCCAGCAGGACCAGCCCGAGGTCGAGGTCGTGGAAGAGGGAGGGGTGCAGCCCGCACATCAGCCAGGGCAGCACCTGTGGACCCTCCCATTACCCAGGAGCAGGTTCCCGCAGCTGAGATTCCAGTGAGGCAGACTTAGGCACCAACAGTGCCCATTGTGATTCCAGGTCTTCAGGAGACCCTAGCCCAGATTTTGATGGTGTGCACCAGCTTGGCACAAGCCGTCGTTATGTCCACTACTGCTACTACTTCTTAGGCCGGGGGAGGCATCCAGACTCCAGCTGCCCGGACACCTGAGCAGGTCACCCAGGGACTTCAGACACCTGGGGTAGCCCCAGTGCAGCAGATTGCTCCGGTGCAGGATTATGTGGTCCCAGCTTTAGCTGATGATGATCATCGTAGGTCGGAGAGGTTCAACAGACTCCAGCCTCCGACTTTTAGTGGTACAGCGGGCGAGGATGCCCAGGCCTTCTTGGACAAGTGTCAGAGGATACTACGTACTGCAGGGATATTAGAGGCCAGTGGGGTTCCATTCACGACATTCCAGTTTTCAGGAGGTGCACTTGCTTGGAGGGAGGCCTATGAGAGGCGTAGACCCGCTGATGCATATCCCCTTACATGGCACCAGTTATCCATTCTCTTTTTGGAGAAGTATATACCACAGTCTCGTAGAGAGTTCGAGCAGTTGCGTCAGGGAGACATGACTGTGACGCAGTATGAGATGAGGTTCTCTGAGTTAGCATGTCATGCCATCTGGCTAGTTCCCACAGACAGAGAGAGGATTTGGAGATTTGTTGATGGTCTCGCTTATCAGCTACAAATTTTTCTGACCAGGGAGAGGGTATCCGGTGCTTCTTTTGAGAAGGTAGTTGACATAGTCAGGGAGATTGAGTCAGTACGCCGCCGAGAGCGTGTTGAGAGAGAGTCCAAGAGGCCTCGAGGTTCTGGTAGTTATAGTGGTGATCACTCAGGAGGTTAGTCTCGGCACAGCAGAGGCAGACCATTCAGGCCTCCTCCGCCAGCTCGTCCAGCTTACAGTGGTGCTTCATCAGAACACGGTCCCCGTAGCTCTCATCTAGACCGTTCCTCATTTAGTACACTTCTAGCCCAAAGCTCATCCCGGCCACCATCAGTTCAGGGTTCCTCAGCACATGGTTCTTCTAGCAGCTACTCTGGTTCCAGGGGTTCCCTTCAGTCCCCATCGTCAATTGCTGGGAGGGGTTGTTTCGAGTGTGGGGATCCGGATCACATCTTGAGGTATTGTCCCCGCCTGTTTGGTAGTTCATTTTAGCACATGAACCAGCCTCCAGCTTTAGCACCAGTTTCTGCACCACCCGCTCAGGCAACCAGGGGTGGAGGTCAGTCAGTCAGGGGCCGCTCCAGAGGGGGAGGTCGGTCAAGTGGAGGGCAGGCCCGTTTCTATGCACTTCCGGGAAGACTAGATGCCATAGCTTCAGATGCAGTGATTACAGGTATTATCTCAGTCTGCCACTGGGATGCTGCAATATTATTTGATCCTGGTTCTACGTATTCATATGTTTCTTCATACTTTGCACATTTCTTGGATACACCCCGTGAGTCTTTATTTTCAGTTGTTCATGTGTCAACTCCGGTGGGGGATATTGTTGTGGTAGACCAGGTGTACCGGTCTTGTATTATATATATTGGGGGTCGGGAAACCCGGGCAAATCTATTATTGCTTAGCATGTTTGACTTTGATGTGATTTTGGGCATGGATTGACTATCTTCATGCCACGTGGTTCTCGACTGTCACGCCAAGACCGTGACCTAAGCGATGCCCGGATTGCCGAGGATTGAGTGGATAGGTTCGGTGGAGTACGTGCCTAGCAGAGTGATTTCCTTTCTGAAGGCTCAGCGTATGATTGGGAAGGGGTGTGAGTCTTATCTGGCCTTTGTGAGGGATGTTAGTAGTGAGACTCTTTCCATTGATTTTGTTCCTGTGGTCCGTGAGTTCCTGGACGTTTTCCCAGCAGACCTTCCAGGCATGCCACCTGACAAGGATATTGATTTTGGTATTGACTTATTGCCAGACACCCAACCTATCTCTATTTACCCTTACGACATGGCCCAGCAGAGTTGAAGGAATTGAAGGAAAAACTTTAGGAACTCCTAGATAAGGGGTTCATTCGGCCTAGTATGTCGCCTTGGGGTGCACCAGTGTTGTTCGTAAAGAAGAAGGATGGATCCATACGTATGTGCATTGACTATAGGCAGTTGAACAAGGTTACGGTGAAGAACCGATATCCTTTTCCCCGTATTTATGACTTGTTCGATCAGCTTCAAGGATCTAGGGTGTTCTCCAAGATTGACTTGAGGTCTGGTACCATCAGCTGAAGATACGGGATTCTGATATTCCGAAGACTGCTTTCAGGACCAGATATGGCCACTATGAGTTTCTGGTTATGTCTTTGGGCTGACCAATACCCCAGCCGCGTTCATGCATTTGATGAACAATGTGTTTCAGCCTTACCTTGATCCATTCGTTATTGTGTTCATTGATGACATCCTGGTGTACTCTCGTAGCCAGGAGGATCACGCTCAACATTTGAGGGTTGTGTTGCAGAGGTTGAGGGAGGAGAAGCTTTATGCAAAGTTCTCCAAATGTGAGTTTTGGCTTCGTTCGGTAGCTTTCTTGGGTTACGTGGTGTCTAGTGAGGGCATTCAGGTGGACCCGAAGAAGATAGAGGCAGTGCAGAGTTGACCCAGACCATCCTCAGCTACGAAGATTAGGAGTTTCTTGGGTTTGGCGGGTTATTCCCATCGCTTTGTGGAAGGATTTTCTTCTATTGCTTCACCTTTGTCCAGATTGAACCAGAAGGGTGCTCCATTCAGATGGTTTGATGAGTGCGAGGAGAGCTTTTAGAAGCTCAAGTCAGCATTGAGTACAACTCCGGTATTTGTATTGCCTATGGGTTCGGGTTCTTACACAATCTATTTTGATGCTTCTAGATTTGGATTGGGAGCGGTTTTGATGCAGGACGGTAGGGTGATTGCATACGCGTCCAGACAGTTGAAGGTGCACGAGAAGAACTATCCAGTGCACAATATTGAGTTAGCTGCCATTGTTCATGCCTTAAAGATTTGGCGGCATTACTTAAATGGGGTACAATGTGAGATTTTCACTGATCATCGTAGCTTGCAGTATCTGCTAAGGCAGAAGGACTTGAATTTGCGTTAGAGGAGATGGTTAGAGCTTCTTAAGGACTATGACTTAACTATTTTGTATCACCGGTGGAAGGCCAATGTAGTGGTCGATGCCTTGAGTCGCAGAGCCGAGAGTTTGGGGAGCCTAGCTTACTTTCAACAGTAGAGTGATGCGAGACTAAAATGCATAGTTTAATATGTAATATACCTTACATTTGAGGTGCGTTAACGATAAAAATACACTCTTTATGTGATTAATGGAGTTTATTGCATGTGTAGGTGAATTCGAGATGGAAATGGAGCTAAAGAGATGTAAATACGTCGAAAAATACGCGAAAGGAGACAACCGGGCGATAGCAGGGCGACAGAGCCCTACAACCTGACCCTACCTGGTGTTAGCCAGGCGTTAGGGCTGAAACGCCAGCCCTGGCGTTAGGGCTGAAGCGCCAGCCCTAGCCTGGCGTTAGCCAGGCCTTTGGGTCCAAACGCCTGGGGTTCCCAGTTTCGGCCAAATCCGAGTTTTGACGAGTTTAAGTATTTTCCGGTCAAAATAGAAGTCCCCTACACGTTTAGGGTTCGCCCTAAACATATAAATAGACTCCTAAAAAATCAACTACGGGATTTCGAGAGGGCATTCAAAGGATTCAACAGAAGAAACNAGGGTTTTGGTAGAACCCGTTGGGGATGAATTCATTGTGATATTAATATATTTTGGTTGATTAATCTCGTTTTGTTCAACTACGTTCTTATTATAGTTGATTGAAAGGGCCCTTGATTAACTATTCCTATTTATTATGTATCTACTTGAGAAAGAGTGCATATTTAGGTAATTGCTTGAACGAAACCACACCCGGAGTATAGACGAAAGTCATAACCGAGGGTTTAGAGGTTAGATTAGAGATAAAG
>MDKI01184801.1:0-43300 GCA_005239505.1 Nicotiana paniculata | reverse complement strand
GGTGTCCCGGAGCATCGTCAAAAATCCGGGTGGCGACTCTGAAAACAATAATAAGTCCCAAAATCGAATAATGTCACTTAAAGTGGAAAAACTCCCTTATTACCCTTCATCAATCCGGGGGGTAGTGGAAAAGGAGGTGTGAAAGTACTGATGCTACACTTGCACCTCTTTATGTTGTTCAGATCCCGTTACCGGACCCAGTGGACACCGTTGAGGGAGTATCCTTCAGTCCAACTCAGAGACTTCAAGGTAGACCCGCTGACGTTCGTGGGCTTTGGCGTCTCTTCTATCTCTAGTTCCTTACTCTGTCTTGTTATTCTTCTAGTTCTCGGAGACAATTTATGTACTTTCCTTCAGACTTTGTAATTAGAAATCCTATAGAGAGTTCGTGAGTTTGTGACTCCTGGTTTTGGGATTTATGCGACGCATTATATATTGTTACTTTCACTTAACTTTGAAATTTTATCTATTTCCGCTGTTAAAATTTGCAAACTATCTTTGGTTAATTTTGTTAATTCGGTGTTATCATGTTAGTTTAACTGTACACGTTGGCTTGTCTAGCGGGTTCAACATTAGACGCAGTCATGGCCCGAAGGTGGGATTTCGGATCGTGACAACATATTTGAAAAAAGACTCGGTTGAAGTAGTTTTATAAAATAGGGGAGTTATTTAGTGAAACAGTTTTTGACAAGAGTTGTGTAATCAAACAAACAACATATCAATCACAAAGCCAAAGATGTTAAATTACACTCAGATACCAATCTTTCACACATGGATCATTGGGGATTAGGGAAAAGTAGAGCATATATGGTGAAGACATAACAGACAGGAGCGTAGGAGTTTCAAAGAATAGCAGACAATAGGTCATAGGTTCCAAGATTGCTAATGGTTTCATAGAGTCAGAAGTGCTTGGGGGGCTAATGGGGTTGGGGATACCTAGTGGTGTAAACATAGTGTAGGATTATGAATTGCAGAACAAACAACAGAAGACATAGTGATGTCAAACAGAATTGAGCATATAATCAGAACAATTCTGAATAACAAATTGCTTACAAAACAGGTTTGTACCAGAAGCTAGAGGAATCAATCCGTTAACCATTCAAACATGCATAGACAGAACATAGTCAGTTTGAATTATACTACAAAGGGACTAACACATTCATCAGCATGCTGATCCTAGGAGGGGTTAGGACATAACTAGCATGATAGGTGAAGCAATAATGTAAACAGGTTAATTACATGTTGAACAACAAAACAAAAGATAGAAACAGATTAGGAATATAATAAACTGAAGTTGTAGGAAACACACTGGTTTGAGAACAGGAATTTAAATCAGAACATACCAGTAAGGAGAGTAAAACACAAAGTGAAGAACAAGAGAGTGCAATAATTAGTCTTGGCTTGCAACCAGCTAATTTCAGTAACAATAGCAAGTAACAAGAGAAAGCAGGAAAGCTTTGAGTGTGAGATAGAGTTGAGAACTAAGATGAGTTCGTGTCTGTGTTGAAGACTGTTAATGAGAGTAGTATATAGAGTTTGAAGCTAGGTAAACTAAGGTAAGAATCACAATTATACAGTAATTATGGAACTCAGAACCAATTAGAGTAAAATCAGTGAAAGTAATCCCTTAATTAAGGGAGTTAACTTCAAACGGTAAAAGACAGGTAACAAAAAAGGAAGGAGATCATTTATGGCTGAAATATAACTAAGGAAATAATTCAATCACAGTACAGGTATATAATAAACAATTAAGGCTAGGTACATAAGGTTCTAATTAAGGAAATAACATAAGAATCAATTAACAGTATAGTCAACCATAAAATAAGGCAAGAAAATAATTTAGAGGTCGGAAATCAGTAAAGAATATTAGCATAGGAGATCAGTAAAGGGCGTCAATCACAGGAAATCAGGGATTCAAATAGAAAATAGTATTAATTAAAGGAAGTTACTACAAATCTCTGTGAATAAGCAAAATAAACACAGTATAGGCAATAAGAAGCAAAATAAGAAACCCTAATAAGCATAGTAAGGTAAACACATAAAATTAGGGATTCAACTAGAAAATAGTACTGACTAGGGGAAATTTCCACAAATTTCTGTCAATAACAAAATAAACATAATATAGGTGGGGAGAAGCAAAATTAGAAACCCTAAGGAGCATAAAGGGGTAGAAATCAAAAAAATTCAGAACATATTCATGATTAACAGACATACGAACAAATTAACAAATTAAACGAACAAATAAGCAAAGACAGTCTCAAACCCAAGATTAAGACCAAAAGAATTAGGGTTTTTAACATAGTAAATCAGGTAAAAGGGGAAAACCTAAATAAATTTTTTAAACACAGTAGAAATTATAGAACAACACTTAAAATCAGAGGAAAATTCGTTTTGAAGAGAAGTTAAGAAACCCTAGTTACGAAAACAAAAAGACATTTGAAAAATCAGAAAGATTCTTAGGGAAAACAGAAAAATAACTCAAAATACACTCAGACCTATTACAGATATAAAGAGTCAAGAGGAAAAATTAGGGTTTCAGAGAGGAACAAACCAGAGATAAAGAGATTCCGTCTTAGAAGCCATAGATCTACCCGGAAAAATAGAAAGATCTTACTCAGACGGGCCAAAGTGGCCTGAGAACGGTGAGCACAGGCCCAGGGGGGTTAAATGAACAGCCGGTGGTCCCTTTAGGACCTCGGGACAGCAAGAATCCGGGCATGGGGGGATCCATAGAGTCTAGGGGGTGGTAGAGAACAACCATTGATACCGGCGAGCAAACGGCCGGCGAGTAGGAAGCCATAGTTAGGCAGAGGAGTTTGAGAGAATGAGAGGGTGTGACAGCGGAGAGTGATGAGAGAATGAGATGGGTTTGGGGGTATATGGTAGGTTAAATTAGCAAAGGGCGAATCTGGGTCGTTGATCAACGGCCAAGATTAAATCAGGTCTGGGCCGGGAAGATTTAGGAATTGGGATTTGGGGTATTGAGCTGATTTAATTGAGGTTTGGGGAAGGTTTAATTTTTGTTGTAATTGAATTAAAAATAGTTTATTTGTTAAATGCCCTATTCAAATTAGTTTAAATAATTTATAAAATAGCTAATAACTATAAAAAATGAATTTCATGCGTAGAAAATAGTTTTAAATGATTATTTAGTATTTAAAAATACAAATGACTAATTTATGGTGAAAATAGTATAAAATTATATGTTTGGGCTATAATTACAAAGTTATCGCAATTATAGCCAAAAGATGCCAATTTGGCTAATTATGAATTAATTTCGTCTTATTAGGACCATAAAAAATAAATTATATCGAGAAATATTTTTGAAATCATTTGTGATGCAATTTTGTAATTATTTATTGGAAATAAAATGCTGGACAAATCAATAAAAAAATAGGGAAATTATGGAAAAATACCAATTGTTATTAATGCATGATTTTGAAGGTATATATGCAATTTAAAAAATATTTTGGGAGAAATAGAGTATCAACAACTGCCCATCTTTACGCGAAAATATGAAGAGTTGCCGGGTAAAGATATGATGACCAATTTTGACTGAGCAAAAGAGTTAGGGGGTTTTTGCCGCCCCTTGGCTTCTGAGCTGCCTAGATATCCCTGGTTTTATAGGAATCAGGTCGTATGTAGTTCCGAATTCATCGGCGAAGTATACCGGCAAAAGTCATTACAAGAACGGACGCAACATCTACGGATGGGCGGATGAACGGTTTTTGGGGGAGATCAGGTTTGCTATGGTTGGGAGAACTGGAACGAGATCGCTCCTGATGGGATAGCTGTTGCTCACCGGGTCACCTGTAAATAAGAATACTGTAAGCGTATATCATGCATAAAGTTAAACATGATGCAGGTTCCCGTTGGACTATGAAAGTTGTCGTCGGACGGTTGTTGATACCCAATTTTTCCTCAAATTATTTTCAAACTTACATATACACTTTCAAAATCACTTTTCTTAATAATGAGTATTTTCCCCTATTTTTTCCATATTCTTATTAAATTATTTTCATGTTTATTTAATATTTCATATTTAAATAATTATTCATAAATTATGTTATAAATAATTTCAAAATGTTTCCCAGCTCAATATATCATTTTTAGTCCTATTAGATCAGATTATTTCACAAATTAGCCAATTTGGCACTATTTAGCTATAGTTATAGCAATTTTACAATTCTAGCCTAATTATACATTTTGTACTATTTAAATCAATAATTAGTCATTTGCATATTTTAATGTTAGCTAATTGCCTTAATGTTTATTTATGTAGCATTAATTTCATTTTATTAATTATTTATCTATTTTGTATGGGTATTTAAATAATGGACACCTTTTAATTTCAATTGTAGCCCCAAATTAACCCAAGACCCAATCAAATCCGCCCCAGCCCAAACCAAATTCATACCCGTCCCAGTTCCGAACTAATCTGAGCCGTTGATCAAATTAGATCAACGGCCCAGATGCCCCTTACCATAATTAAACTCACCTAACCCCCTCCCCTGGTCTCACTTTCCTTCGAGACTCTTCATCTCTCATTCTCTCTCTATCTCTCTATGTTACTCTCTAGCTCTCTCTAGAAGATTCCTTGGCTTCTCCCCTCTGATGGGGTCTGTTCACCTTCTCCGGCCGGTTCTCTCACCGGAATCTATGGTTCTTCACCATCTCTTGGTCATCTACCCACCTTGCACCGGTCCAGTGATACCTTAAGGTCCTCAGATGAACCTAGAGCGGTTCATCCACCCCCTTTGGGACTCTTGCCATTTTCCGGCCACCCCCGGCCGTTTGAGTAAGTTTGCAGTATCTCTGGCCTGAATCGAGGTCATTCATGAGGTTTCCCCTCTTTTCTGGGTTCCACGAAACCCTAATCTTCTGTATCTTGGTTTTCTTTTAAGATCCGTTCTATATTTGCAATATTTTGAAGTTTCTTTATGTTTTTTCTCCGGAAAGTTTCATTTTTAACAATTTCAAAACTAGGGTTTTCTCGACCTTGTTCTCAAAACAATTTTCCTTTTGATTTTAAACATCTCTACTGTGTTTAAACGAACATCTTGTGATTTCTAGTTTCCTTAATTATTATGTTAAAACCGTTATTTTATAATGATCTCTACTGGCCATTTACTTGTTGATTTGTACTGATCCTTTTGTGTAAAAATCCCATGCCTGTGATGTTTACCTTGAATACAGGATTTTTTGCAATTCTGTACCAATTTTTGAATTTTTTACAAGTTTTTGTGATGCTTTCCTTAATTTTCTTGGATTCCCTGTGATTGCAATTGAATCCGAGATCCTCTCAATTGATTTTCAAAACTAATACCCTATTTTTATTTTATAAATGTATTAGTTCAACTTTCCTTAATTATACACTATGTATTTGGCTTTATTTGTGCACTATGTGATTTCCTTGTCCTAAGTTGAGAGAATCAGTCCTATTGGACTGATTTCTTTTCCTTATTTCACCTTGACTATACCGTTTGAACTAGACTCCTTAATTAAAGTAGTCCAGTTGTCTTAATTAGTACTAATTTGATTGTTATTTCCATAATTGTGCACTCTTTGCGTATGTACTACTCCTTTTCAAAACTATATAAAGACCATGTTTTCTTTCTTTACAACACACACACTGATATTGAGAGCATTGACACACACATACATTGCTCTGAACTTTTCTGTGCTTTCATACACACTCCTTCTTGCTCTTTGCATCTATCACTGACTACTCAGTCAGTTGAAAGCCAAGACTGAGTAATCTCTATTGCTCTTGTGCTTCTGCATACTACTATCCTACTGTTGCTCTCTCATTCTGCATAATATTGTCCTAATGTTTCTCTCTCATTCTGCATACTGCTGTTGTTGTGCTATCTTTTTCACTTGCTATTCTCTGCTACTCCACTGGTATGTTTTCTGATTTAGTTTTATAGCCTCTATACATAATATGCCCCAGTTCTTGTTTATTTACTTACTGTTCCTTATGTGTTTTATCCTGCAGTTCTACTACCTACCATGTAATTAGCATAACCCCATCATGTCTTTCCCATTTTGTTAGTCTAAATATGTATTCTGCTTTTCTTATGTGATACTCTATAATTGCCTAAGTCTAGTGTAATCAGCATGCCCCCTACTATTCTCCCTTTCCCTTGAGTCTGATATGTCTCATGTTCATTCTGTGACTCTGGCATACTTATGTGTTCATGGGTTGATGTTTCTTACCTTGGCCTGATTGTTGTTACTTGCTATCATCCTATGCTTAAAACCTGCCTCTCCTGCTACTTGAATATTATGCAATCCTAATCCTATTAATCTATGCTATTATGTGACAACTATATGGCAACAATGTGATAATCATGAGAATCTGTAACTCTGCTCTAATATTTAATGTTATTTGTCCCCAATCCCTCACCCCCGTTTGTGTTTGCTCTTCCATGAGTTCTTTTACCTGCTGGTTGCAGTTCTATTGCTTCTCTCTTTGATAAATTGTTTTACCAAAATCCTTCATCATTTTATAAAATCATCTTTTCAAAACTGTTGTCTCAATTACTCTTTTTCAAACTCAATTCTCTTTTAAACTCCAAGCACATCCCCAATACTCTTAGACTCTAGGTTCTGCCCCCCATCGTATGAGCACTGCTTTTGGGACCTCTGAGTACCCATTGGACTTTGACACACAAGGCTGGCACTCTATAATGCACTTACTCATCCTTGGCTAGGGTACCTGGGTGTGAGAATTGTCCAAGATCTTCTGAGGTCCTTAGATACTATGACACACTTGGGTTGAAAAGTTCATGGCATATGGCAAGTGGATCTGGTACTTGGGCCTACTGTTAGGCTCTCTATAGTATAGCTTCTTGATTTTCCTTTTATTCAGTTATGTAATTCTTGCAATATTGGTCTGTAATAATTTGTATAAACAACTCCGGGGCTGGATAGTGAAAAGGGGTGGGATTATGCATGCTTAGTGTAGTTTGGGTAGAAAACATACCTTAGGATTTATTTTTTACCTCTGTGTGGAATAGAGATCCTCCCTAGGACATGCATTAGATATCATGTTTATTAGGTCTATTCATGTATGCATCCCATCATATCCATGTTCATTTAGGGATCCATGTTAGATATGAAAGGTATCAATATTAACCACCGCTTCATCAGAAATTCTGTTCAAATAATTATAAATAATTGTTTTAAAACACTGTCTCTGCATGCATAACTTACATATAGATATCATGTTCTTAGGTGTATCATCATTTATTAGCATTAGATACCATGTTATCTTAGGAATCTGTTTTCAGCATGCCTATATTCCGAAGTCTAATTGTTTGAGTAAATTACGCGTAGAAAGCATGTTGTTAGGATCAATAATTAATAAATTGAACTCCTGTATCGTCCGTGTAGTTAGTCATCTCGCTAAAAATCTGTTTCAATAGCTAAAAATGTTTTCTGCATTCTTTCCTAAAATCTAAAACTAGTTGTATATTTAATACCCTATTCTTGCATCTTTAGATACCATGCCTATAGGACCTGCACCTTTCATCACCTGTTTATTAAAAACAAGTCTGAGATACATGCATTCCACCTATTTCTAAAAATAAGTAATCAACATATATTCAGATGCCTAGGCAAACCTTAGGCCCAATGTTTGCTAAAATCAGAAATCAACTACCCTTTTATCCACTGCCTATTACTACAAATGGTTTTAAAATTAGTCATGCATTCTTTTTCTAAAACTCATCAAAACCTCTCTGTTTGCTATTGTTTTCACACTTAGACTTCCCGCTTTTAGGTTTTGAATCCGAGACCTTCATTGTGCTTGAGACGTGCTATTTACATGCCTTATTTGTGGATGGATATATGAGCTCTATAACTGTTTATGTGTACCCCATATGTGCAAGTCCTAATTCTTTCTCTACTTCTCGTTTAGAATTTTATCCTTTAAAACCTAGGGGTTCAGCCTAGTACTCACCTTGTAGGATTAGTAGTCCTAAACACCCTCTGGGACTTATAGAATGGGATGGGTAATAGCACGCAATAAGCTTCGTGACCAACACACGCGTTTTAAATACCTTAACGGGGTGGGAAAGGTAGAATACGGATATGATGACCGGTGCGCTAATACCACCTGTAGCTCTGACTATCGGGTATTGCATTGATGTGATCCGTATTACTTCAAACCTAGGACAGTTTTCTCAAAATGTTTTACTTTGATATTTTTCCAAACTTTTAATAAAGACTTTATATTTGTTTGAAATCCCCTCTTACATGAACCTTGTTTGCTACTTTCTTATCGTCCAAAATTCACGAAACTATTTGGCTGGGACCCACAGTTGTGGATCTTGAGGGGTACCTAACACCTTCCGCTTGGGATAATTTAAGCCCTTACCCAATGTCTGGTAATGTAAACTAGTCTATGAGTTAATTACTCAAGGTTCCCTAACGCACCACAAAAATTGTTAGGTGGCGACTCTTCCTTAAACCTCTTCCTTTAAGGAGTTGTCCAGAATTTCATAAACCCGATCTCTCCGCACCTGACCCGTGCGAGGAAAAGGGGGCGCGACAATGGTTAAGGATGACGTCCTCAGACCATGATGTCCTGGGCCATGAATTTTTTTATGAGAGATTCGCATGCCATGAAATGTTCTCGAGCTATGAAGATGGTGCCTCCGAACTATGACACCTTTGAATAATGATATGCAAGATTGAGAGAGATCCTCGAGCCATGACATGGTGTCTTCCGGCTATGAGGATGATGCTGTTAGACTATGACGCCTTTGGACATATTGGCGATATTTTAGCCCATGAAATGCAATAATATGATGTCCACAAGACAAGGCTTAGTCTTGCAAATTGGAGGGAAGAGCTTAGCCCGAAAGAGAAGTGAAGTAGATAATACTTGAGAGATAGCGCTTAGTCTAAGTAAAAAAGTAAATTGGATGCAGATATTAGCCTCATGCAAGATGGAGAAAGATCTTAGTCTCATGTAGGGAAAGGCAACGATTAGCCTTATGCAAAGGAAGGCAGAGATTAGCCTTATGAAAGGGAAGGTAGAGATTAGCCTTATGCAATGTGGAGGTAGAGCTTAACCTCATGCAAGATGCGGGATAGAGCTTAGCCCCATACAGATGAAGGCAGAGCTTAGCCTTATGCAAGAAAAGGCAGAAATTAGCCTTATGCAGAGGAAGTCAGAAAATAGCCTTATGCAAATGTGGAGGTAGAGATTAACCTCATGCGAGATGGAGACAGAGCTTAATCCCATGCAGGGGAAGGCAGTGTTTAGCCTTATGCAAGACGAAGTCAAGGATTAGCCTTATGCAGATGGAAGGAAAAGATTAGCCTTATGCAAATGGAGGTAGATATTAGCCTTATACAATTGGAAGAAGAGATTAGCCTTATGCAAGGGAAATCAGAGATTAGCCTTATGCAAGGGAAGACATAGATTAGCTTTATGCAGGGGAAGGAAGAGATTAGCCTTATGCAGATGGAAGGCAGAGATTATCCTTATGCAAAGGAAGGCAGAGATTAGCCTTATGCAAATGTGGAGGTAGAACTTAACCTCATGCAAAATGCAGGATAGAGCTTAGTCCCATACAGATGAAGGCAGGGCTTAGCCTTATGCAGAAAAATAAATAACAAATAGTAGCAGAATTTCTTAGGTGGTGTCGGATTTCGATATTGCGATTGTTTTGAGAATTGTGACTATGAAGCATGTTTGTTCTTTTGTGCGGCTAGAGAATTTCTACGATTGCAACTGTTTTGAGAACTGTAACTTCGAAGCATGTTTATTCTTTGTTCTTGCATCCATTAAAAAAACGTGAGTTCTGTAGATGGAAAGGTTGGTTCGTATCCCCGCTGGATTTGTTAGACTCATTCTGCTTAGTCTTATGATCCTGTTCAAATCATTGGGGTAGCATTTGCTAAACAGAGCTATTTTACAAGCAAGCATGCACGATTTTGTAAAGACATAGCAAAAAATATGTTTTTAAGAAATTTAGATGAAACGATGACCATGACAAGATCTGAGACATTGCAACCTATCATGCTATGGAATTTTGAGGGTCCTCCTCAAAATTCTGCCCCAGTTAGATGGTTGATGCCTCTAACTGTTTCACCTGCTGCAACCGGCTGAACTTGCTTCGGAATTTTGAGGGTCCTCCTTAAAATTCTACCCCAGTTTCCAATAGCGGGGGGAAATGAGATTTTTGTTGAATTGTGACCGAACCCATAGGGCTGCCTACGTATCCCCTCTTAAACGAGAATCAGTTCAGGCATAGTTAAATTTACATCATTTGAGAAAAGCATAAAAAATTACACAAAGTATCGTTTGGCTGCATCTGAATTGATTGGTTTTCGCCAGACTTCTCCCATTTCTGCAAGTATAAGAGCTCCCTTTGTCAATACTCGGTGAACCATATACGGGCCTTTCCAATTGGGAGAGAATTTTCCTTTGGCTTCATCTTGATATGGAAAGATCTTCTTTAACACTAGCTGCCCCGGTGTGAACTGTGTTGGCTTGACTCCTTTGTTGAAGGCTCTGGGCATTCTATTCTGATAAAGTTAACCATGACATATTGCATTCATCCTTTTCCTGTCTATTAGGGTTAGTTGCTAATAACGGCTCTTTATCCATTCTGCGTCATTGAGCTCAGCTTCTTGTATGATTCTTAAGGAAGGGATCTCCAATTCGGCAGGAATAACAACTTCCGTACCATAAACCAGTAAGTAGGGAGTTTCCCCGGTTGATGTGCGGATTGTGGTGTGGTATCCCAATAAGGCAAATGATAGCTTTTCTTGCCATTGTTTGTGTTTTTCTATCATCTTTCTCAATATCTTCTTGATGTTCTTGTTGGCAACTTTTACAGCTCCATTCATCTGAGGTCTATAGGCTGTGGAATTCTTGTGCTCGATTTTGAAAGTCTCGCACATAGCTTTCATCAGATCACTATTGAGGTTGGAGTCGTTGTCGGTGATGATCGACTTTGGAACTCCGAACCGACAAACAATACAGTCTGCCACGATTTTCTTAGTCACTGCTTTGTATGATGCTGCTTCGACCCATTTAGTGAAATAATCAATTGCTACCCAGATGAACCTGTGTCCATTTGAGGCTGTAGGCTCGATTGGTCAAATGACGTCCATTCCCAAGGCGACAAATGGCCAAGTTGGGCTTGTTGCATTGAGCTCGTTTGGGGGTACTTTTATCATATCTGCATGTACCTGACATTGGTAGCATTTTCGGACATACTCGATGTAGTCCGTTTCCATGGTCATCCAGAAGTAACCGGCTCTGAGTATCTTCTTGGCCAAGACAAAACCATTCATATGTGGGCCGCAAGTCCCAGCATGTATCTCTTCTAGTAGTTTGGAGTCTTCCTTTGTATCGACACATCTTAGTAATCCCAAATCGGAAGTCCTCCTGTACAGGGTTCCTCCGCTGTGAAAGAAAATGTGGGACTATCTCCGAAGTGTGCATTTCTGAGTATGATTTGCATGCTCCGGGTACTCTCCCTTTGCCAAGTATTCTTTAATGTCATGGAACCATGGTTTTCCGTCCGCTTCTTATTCAACATGGGCACAATATGCCGGCTGGCTATGGATCTTCATTGTAATAGGGTCAATGAAGTTCTTATCTGGATGTTGTATCATGGATGATAGAGTGTCCAATGCATCGGCAAACTCGTTCTGAATTTTGGGGATGTGCTGAAATTTCGTTTTTGTGAACCTCTTTCTCAATTCCTGCACATGGTGTAGATACGACAGTATATTGGAATTTTTGGTAGCCCATTATCCTTGTACTTGGTGTATTAGCAGATCCGAGGCACCAATTACCAGCAACTCCTGAATATTCATGTCAATGGCCATGTTGAGCCCTAGGATGTAGGATTCGTACTCTGCCATATTGTTATTGTAGGGGAATCTGAGTTTAGCGTATACTGGATAATGTTGACCAGTTTCCGATACCAGGAGAGCTCCAATGTCGACTCCTTTAAAATTTTCCGCTCCATCAAAGAACATTCTCTAACAGTCATAGGATTCTGAAATGTCCTCTCCTATGAACGACATTTCTTCATCTGGAAAATACGTTTTCAGGGGTTCGTATTCTCCATCGACGGGGTTCTCGCAAGATGGTCTTCCAATGCTTGTCCCTTGACCGCTTTCTGAGTCACATAAATGATGTCAAATTCAATCAGCAGGATTTGCCACTTGGCCAACTTGCCAGTGGGCATGGGTTTCTGAAATATATACTTCAAGGGACCCATCCTTGATATGAGATATGTTGTATAGGCATATAAGTAATTCCTCAGCTTCTGGCCTACCCAAATTAGAGCACAACAGGTACGTTCCAGTAGAGAATACCGTGCCTCGTATGGAGTGAACTTCTTAATCATATAATATATAGCCTGCTCTTTTCTCCCTATCTCGTCGTGCTTCCCTAGAACGCAGCCGAAAGCTCCATCTAATACTACGAGGTAGAGTAGCAAGGGTCTACCCGTCTCTGGCGGTACCAAGACTGGCGGTGTTGACAAATATTCTTTGATTCTGTCAAAGGCCTTTTAACAATTCTCGGTCCATTTGGTTGCAGCATCTTTCTTCATCATCTTGAAGATTGGTTCACATATGACCGTGGACTGGGCTATGAACCGGCTGATGTAATTTAGTCGTCCTAGGAAACTCATTATGTCCTTCTTATTTCTTGGTGGCGGTAACTCTTGGATGGATTTGACCTTTGATGGATCCAATTCTATTCCTCGGCGGCTGACGATGAACCCAAGCAATTTTCCAGCGGGAACCCCAAATGCACACTTGGCAGAGTTCAACTTCAGGTTGTATTACCGTAATATGTTGAAGAACTTCCTCAGATCTGATATATAGTCGGTGGCTTTCTTGGACTTGATGATGACGTCGTCCACCTACACCTCTATTTCTTTATGTATCATGCCATGGAAGATAGTGGTCATGGCCCTCATGTAAGTGGCCACAGCATTCTTTAGGCTGAATGGCATCATCTTGTAACAGTAGATGCCCCACGGCGTGATGAAAGACGTTTTCACAGCGTCCTCCTCGTCCATCCAAATATGATGGTAACCGGTGAAGCAATCCATGAATGACTGAAGTTCGTGTTTGGCACAATTGTCGATCAGGATGTGTATGTTCGGTAGAGGGAAATCATCCTTTGGACTGGCCCGATTGAGATCCCGGTAGTCGACACAAATCCTAACCTTTCCATCTTTCTTCAAGATTGGCACGATGTTGGCTAACCATTTTGGGTATTCAACCACCCTGAGAACCTTGGCGTTGATTTTCTTGGTTATTTCCTCCTTGATTTTCAGACTCATGTCAGGCTTGAACTTTCTGAGCTTTTTCTTTACTGGTGGGCACATTGGATTGGTTGGCAACTTGTGACCCACAATAGATGTACTTAGACCAGTCATGTCATCGTACGACCATGCAAATATTTCTTCATACTCTTTCAAGAATTTGTGTATTCCTCTACCTCTTTGACAATTTCATCAGGTATGATATCTTCCTCTTCAGAATCATTGTCCTTTTGTTGCGATGTCTCATTGCATGTCACAGTCGTTGGTTCATCAATACAGGTAATAGTAATGCTATATAGATAAAAGTAATGAGAGAAAAAATGATAATAATAAATATTGATTCGTTAAAACATAAAAAAAACTTTTGATAATTTAAACAAATGTTTTAGAACATTGGAGATCTTATTGCAAGAATGGAAATGCGAAAAGGAAATCATTTAGCAAATGAAAATACACAATGCTTGTTCAGCCTTGCTACCCCGGGACTCGTCGGGCCCTGGCTGTTGTGATAGTCCAGTTCTTAAGGAATGATCCTTTGCTCACGACTTTGATGGAAGGGCCTTCCTCCTCCTCCTCCTCCTCCTCCTCCTCCTCCTCCTCAACAATGACGCAACAGTCCATATCATCATCTTCTAGGAATAGATTCTTCAAGGATGCCAATGCTTCTTCTTCTTCTTCTGACCCCCATATGATACTGGCTTGCTGGAAGGTCCGCTTCAAATGAGGTATAGGCTTTTCCAACAGATAGTAGGGACCGGGCCATGGTGGCGACCAGTCCTTTTACTCTTGCCATGTGTATTTCTATCCCAGAGCAAAAGTGGTGCCATGGCGCTTGAGCTGTATTGGTTTGGAAATCCCTTGAAGATTCTTGCCGAGTCCTTTGCCAGGCTCGTACCCGCTCCAATTTAATATGATTTCGATCTTACTGTCCCACCAGTTTTCTTTGTCTATTACGTTGACTCACTCGATATGGTGGTAGGTTTCTCCACCCAGCCTTCTTCTACCCTCAACCACCGGGATAGTTTGGCGGTTGTAGATGGGGTTGCTTCCATCTCCATGGAGGATTACTTCTGGGTGATTTCACTCGAATTTCATTGCTTGATGTAATGTTGATGCCATAGCCCCAGCTGCATTTATCCATGGTCGTCCCAATAATACGTTGTAGGATGCCAATAAATCTATCACCTGAAATTCAACCTCGAACCATGTGGGTTCCATTTGCAGACAAAGACTGATTTCTCCAATGGTAGACCTTTGAGAACCATCGAAAGCTTTTACATTCATGGACCCTTCTCTTATCTAGTACAATCCCTTACCTAATTTCTTGAGTGTTATCAATGGACAGATGTTGAGGTTGGATCCTCCGTCAATTAGAACTGTAGTGATGAAATAATCCTCACATTGTACAGTGATGTGCTATGCTCTGTTGTGACTTAACCCTTTAGGTGCCAGTTTGTCCTCATGGAAAGTAATCTTGTGGCTTTCCAGTACCTTCCCTACCATGTTGGCCATTTCCCCACTGGTGATGTTATCTGGCACATATGCTTCGTTCAGCACTTTCATCAAAGCATTCCTATGCGTCTCCGAATTCTGCAGCAATGAAAGAATGGATATCTGGGCTAGAGTTTTGTTCAGCGGATCGATGACTGAGTATTCTTTGGAATGCACCTTCCTCCAAAGATCATCTGGGCTTGTCTCAATGATGGGTGGTCTATTGGAAGCCTGATTGCTAGACTCTGCCAAGTGTTCAGGTGTATAGACCATGCCGGTCCTTGTCATCCCATGTGCGACAACAGCTTTCTCTATCTTGACTTTATATTTCCTTCTTGCCTCATCTACGTAGTCCTAAGGTACAGCATTAGTGTAGAAGGGTGGCGCAGTTGACACCGTCACTGTGATTAGTGAAACTACTTTCACTTCAAATGGAACAAGCGTCGTAACATGTGGCATAACTTCAACCTCAAACGGACAGGTGCATCTCCAGGTGGTGCCACTTCAAACCCGAATGGGACTGACGAAGTTACCTCAACATCTCCGAATGGCTGAATATGGACTATGATGGGATTCAGTGTGACTACTGTCTTCTTTGGGTCATCACCTTCTTTGATCAACACGATTTAACCCTCTAGGTCCCGTTCTCCCTCTATCTCTATCATGTTGATGCCTCCATCCCTATGGTTTGGGAGCGGATTGTTGCGAACATTGGGAGTAGCTTCCTTTGCTTGGATGATCTTATTATCAATTAGAGACTGGATCTTATCTTTTTGTTAGCGGCATTCATCAATTGTATTTCCCTTCATGCCGGAATGGTATGCACAAGTTTTATTTAGATTGACCTACTGGGATGTATTTTTAGGGGTCACAGCAGGGATAGGAGTAACATAACCAGCAGCTTTTAATCTTTCATACAGCTGGTCGATAGGTTCAGTAATGGTAGTGTATTTTTTAGGCGGCCTGCGGTCGAAATTGGGTCAAGGTCTCGGGAAATTTTGGCGAGTAAGGGGTGATTGGAAGTGATATGGTTTAGAGTTGTATGCATGGTAAACATGGGCTGGTTGGGTATATCTGGGAGAAGTAGGCTAATAGGTCACTGGTGGAGATGGATGATATGTTTGTAGAGGTGCTGACTGATACGTGGGCGGGGGTGCTTGATATGTAAGTGGGGAGGTTCGATATGCCAGTGGGGATTTAGGTCCCTGTGCAACCATTACAACTCACACATCTTTCCTTTTGTATATGCTGCCAGATTACAGCGCCTTGTTCGTAGCTTGTAATGCTTCAAAATTGGTAACCATTCCGCTTTTAATACCTTCTTCAATTCTTTCGCCTAACTTGATGATGTTAGAGAATTTGTGATTTTTGATCACCATCAGCCACTCATAATACTACGAGTCTTGTGATCGGACAAAGAATTTGTTCATTTGTTCTTCGTCTCGTGCATGCCTGACCTTGGCTTCTTCAGACATCCAGCGAGTGGCATACTCGCGAAAAGTTTCAGTAGGTTTCTTCTTGAGGTTCTGGATATAGAATATGTCTGGTGCATTCTCTGTATTCAACCTGAACTGGTCCATGAAGTTTGATGCCATGTTCACCCAATTGGACCACTTTTTAGGTTCTTGGCTGATGTAACAAGACAGAGCATCCCCTATGAAGTTCCTCATGAATAATTTCATGCGAATCTTCTCGTCTCTTACTACCCCAACCAACTTATCACAATAGGTCCTCAGATGGACCCTAGGATCACATGTGCCATCGAACATCTCGAACTTAGGCAGTTCAACATCGGGCTGTATGTAGAGATCTTCATAGTTCAACCCTTCAACTTCCTTACTTCCTTCAATGCCTTGAACTCTGCTGGTCAGTATCTTGAGTTCTTCGGCCAAATTCTTAATAAGCAAATCCTTCTCACTAGATTCAGTTATGTAAGAAATGAACTGGGTGGAGTGAGGTATAGTCTCCACGTAGATGGGATTGTTTTGATGACCTGGAGCCTAGGCATAAAGGTGGTCATTAGTGGAGTTTTGCGGTTCAGGGATGATCGGTAAGGTGTTTCTCGGAGTGTGACAAGTATTGTGCTGGTACTGTGGTGGAATGGTTTTAGGTGGAGTTGTATGATGGTGAGTTGTAGGAGGATTTTGTTTGTTCGGGGTGTTCTTAGGAGGTATGGGATTTTGGGTGTTTGGGTGATTGACACTGAGTGAGAAGTATAAACTTGCAAAGTTTCGAACATGCTCGAGATCCCCTTGGAGTTTCAACAACCTCTGCTCGAGTTGGGACACATCATCATTCTGAACCTGAGTACCTTGACTGTCAGAAGCTTCTGTTCGTTCAATTGGCATTGTGTTCTCCTTTCTGATATTGCTCAAATCTTCCATTTTGATTTTGCCTTTGATTTTTCCCTTAGGTGGACTAGGAGGAGGAGAGGGTGGAGGGACCCCGGATCTTGTGTATTATGATGGTGATGCCAGAATGCACGAACCAACTTTTGGTGAAGGTAATAATCAAAATAAAGAAAACAAAAGCAAAAAAAAGGTAGCCAAGTTAGTGAGGTTCATGAGAAAAGATATTTGCGATATCTAAATACATATTGTAGGAATATAAATGCGTGTCCTAATTTTGGGAGCCTCGTTGTGCCCAAGGTAGGCCTAGCGACAAGTTAGTTTGGAGAACTTAGATGCCAAAATGCCTCATTTCATTAATATAAATAGACGAATCCAAAACGACACTAAAATAATAAGCAGGAAACAAAGTCACTAATGGCCATTGGCCTTATTACATTGATAAAAGCAAAAAAGGAAAACCTAGCCTACTTGGTCCTAGAAGGACCTTCCCCAGATTGGCATCCTTGATCCCAGCGAACAAGTTCCCTAGCTCATGCATTCCTAGCAGCAAGTACGCTTTGGCCAGATGTCCTCCTTCATTTTCCTCGGCTTTCTAACAGTCTTCGACCCTCTTGATGATTTTACCTTCCATCTCTACTATGCCTCTCTCCAAGTATTCCAGCTTCATGTAGGAACGGATGGCCATGTCTTTCCATTCTTCAATCAACCTTTTGTTGGTTTCATGTATCTCTCAGTGCTCATTATCATACTCGTGGATCCTCTTGTGTAGTCGATTGTACTTGACCTGAGGCTCGGTATGCTCGTCTATGATTTTGTGTCCTCGGCTGATCCCTGGCCTGACTAACCCATCCAAGTCATCTTCTAACCACGCCGGGTAAAAAGGTGCACATCCTGCGTGATATCTGTCTAGTTCAATTGTGTTCTTCTCCATTATGATCTTGCAGTGCCACGTGTGTTGGGCTTGGCACTTGTAGGGAACATCATCATCTTAGAAGTCAGCTCGGAAATGGATCATCTTATCAACCCTTGGCACGACTTGCTTTTTGCCTGCTTGTCTCATGACTCGAAGAGGAACGTAAGGATATATACATCTTATGCAGTTCAACACTTGGTGTGGTGCATCCCTGGACCTGATGATGAATTCGTCCGTTGGGAACCACTTTGGAGATGTTCTAAGAGCCATAGTTGCAGCAACAGGTTTCAACCCTCGAAATGCTTAGCTCCTTCTTGACAGTGTTTCAAGGCTCGATAAATGTCTTCTATGATCATTGGGACAATGATGAAGGCTTTCCCTTTAATCCCCTCCATCAAGGCCTTGGTTACCATAGCCAACCTGGTGTGGATACTTTCTTTCTTTTTCGGAAACACTATCAGTCCCAAAAAGTATGCAATGAATACAAATACCCTATGGTTGATATTCCCCAGAGATGTAATGGTAAATTTGTCGTGATATGTACGGTATGATTTGTTGTGACCGTACCTTTCATACAAGTACTCGAAAGGTATGTATGACTGTTTCAGACACTCTAACTCAGGTTCTTCTTCAGACCCATCATTTTCAAAAAACCTTTGCATGTGCGGTTCTCAGGCACCAACAATCCAGGGGTTTCCCAGACTAACCCAGCTAGTCCTCATATCTCTTCTAGTAGCGGTGTCATCTCAATATTCCTAAAGCAGAAGAAGGCTCTTTCACTATCCCAAAATAAAGTGGCAGCCTCAATCAACATGTTGTTGGGTTGGATTTCTAGAGGAGACGGTAAATTTCCCAGGTACTTCTTGACGTGTTTCTTATCACTGGAGGAAAGGTCTTCCCACAATTTTAGGAGCATTGGAGGGATATTGCTGACCATACCGAATCTGGGGACTTCGTGCCTCATTTTTCTGCAGGACAAAAATAGTTAGGCCCTTACCCCCGCCTGACTCGACTATTTATACACTTAAGATTAGCATACAAGCATTTAGTTCTCCAACAGAACATGGTTGCATCTGTTGGGATTATGAAAACCCCGGTGGATTTTGGACAAGGTTGTGTTAAAGGGTTATTGTGCGGACGACACATTAACACGAATAGGTTTGACCATGATGCATGCACAGTATAACAGAGTAAGGTTTCTATGGGTTTTAGAATGGTACCCTTGAGTGGACAACTCAAGGGGGAAGGCACGGAACCATTGACTGCACCGCTGATCGACTGGTTTTACCGCAAATAAGCACTTCCGAATTTAAGGGTGATATAAAATTGGAAGAGCGCAACCACCCATCAAGCGTTGCTATAGGATTTATATTAGCAAGATTGGAATATGACGTTGAGAATGATTATGCAGCAATAAATAAGCAATAAAAGCATGTTGTCATGTATTTGCACGTTATGAAAGCGGTAAATACAACAATTTTGTTTTTGGGAAAGATTAAGTACTTGAAAGAAAGGGAAACAAAGAAACATGTCAGTTTTGTTTTTGGGAAAGATTAAATACTTGAAAGAAATAAACAATTAAATGCACATAAGGGGGAAAGGGAAAGGGTGCAAGTATTAGCAAAGTAAAGGTACGAATTCACAAAGCAGTTTGAAATGGTAAAAGCCTAAAATCCCCAGCATAGTCTCCATGCTGTCGTGCCCCCTTTTTCCTCTCTTTTCGGATCGGTAAGGGTTTTTGAAATTATTGGGACAACTCGTTTCCTTTCGAGAAAGGGATATAAGGAAATTGAAGAGTCTCCACCTAACGAATTAAGGTGCGTTAGGGCCCCTACTAAGGGTTATTTACAACATAGATTGCATAACCAGAGATTGGGTAAGGGCTTGAAATTACTTCAAGGGGAAGGTGTTAGGCATCCCTCAAAGTCCACAACTATGGTTCCCGGCCAAACAAACATTGTAAATTTTAAACAAGTAGCAAATAAGTTATTAAGGCATATATATATATATATATACACGTAAACACATAAAGGTTTTGAAAAAGATTCGCAGTCCAAGAACACATATGTGATAAAGGTTTAAATGATTTAAAGTCTAAGCACAAATATGTAAGGGATAGGGGAGTCCTAAGTTGTTTATCCTATAGGATCACATCAGTACACTGCCCGATAATCACTCCTCAAAAAGGGGATACACGTGGCATTAGCGCACCGGTCATCATATACATATTTACCCTTTACCCCACTCCTTAGAGGTTATTAAGCGAGTTTTATTCAACAATCTCTACGCGTGCTGTTACGCGGCCCTTCCTTGTGATCCTGGAGGAATTTAGGACCTCTAAATATAGGTAGTTCTAGACAAAACCCCTAAAGTTAAAAGCAGAAATTCTCAGTGAAAGGCAAGAACAGATAGGACTTAACAGATAACTGCAGAAAGAAGCAGTTAAGAGGCCCAGGTTTACCTCCACAAATAATGCACATAAGCAGCACGTCTCAAACACAAATAAGAGTAGTTTTTATTAGATAAAAGACCTAAACAGGATATATAAGTGGATGTCAATGCACAGAAATATGCAACTTTGTTTTTACACACTCGACAGTAGGACCCTAATTAGTTTGCCTACTAATTTTAAACGTGTAAATTGTTAAATGGTAAACACAAACGAAAACAGTTTTCCAATTTCATAAAGATTCATTACCAAAGGCTTGCCTAGATGTGGGATCATGCATAATAGTTACCAGAATTATTAAACCATTCGGAAGTTGTTTTTGCCTAAGAGCATGATGTTCTAAGTGTTGTAAATATGAGAATACAGGGATTATTACCAGTTTATTTAACACAGGATAATCATATGTGAGACTGTTTTATATCATTTTCATGAATCACTAGTTTAACTAGGCGTGGCTAAGAAAATGCAAACGAAATCCTAGAACACGGTATCTACTATGCAAGTGACAGAATTTATAAATGCATGATCTCTAAATGCACAGAGAATTACAGAGCCGTTAAGCATGATTTATCAATGCACATGAGTAACAGCTTTTATGTTAATGTTGTTTATTAACCTAGGAACAATATTTCTAAGTGATAACCATAATATGTGTATAAGTGTCAAATGAGATGCTGAAGCAGTATACGTGAGACCTAAGAACATGTTATCTAGTGCATGACATGATTTTGAATATATTGGTCCTAAAGCAGGGATTCTAATGCAAGTATAAGATAAAGCCTATAAATTTTTTCTACCCCAATGATATTGATAGAAATATATAGCTACCCTCCCCATTTCACTAGCCATCCCCAATATTCGTTTACAAATAACTATTAAAGACCAGCCGAATAAATTACATAAAATAGATAAAGGAAAAGAAGAAGTTACACTATAGGGAGCCTGAAGTAGGACCAAATACACCAAACTATCCATAGCCTCAAATGCCAAAGTCATAGCCTTTCTCATGCCTAGGTGTGTCAGAGTTCCCTAAGGACCTCAAGGATCCTGGGCAGTGCTCACACCCAGATTTTATACCAGAACTGAGTAAGTGCAGTGTGGAAGGGCCAACCCCAGTGCATCAAAGTTCAGAGGGATCTCACAGGGATCCCAAAGTAGTCACACACTGGAGGGGCAAAACTTAAAGACCTAAGAGTAGAGTGAGAGTGCTTGACATAGTTTTGAAAAGGATTTAATAGGAAAGCAATATTTGAAAAGAGACTCAGTTTAAGTAGTTTTATAAAATAGGGCAGTTGTTTAGTAAAATAGTTTTTGACAAGAGTTGTGTAATCAAACAAACAACAGATCAATCACCGAGCCAAACAGGTTCAACAACACTCAGATAACAATCTTTCACACAGGGATCCTTGGTGATTAGCGACAAGTAGAGCATATATGGTGAACCCATAACATACAGGAGAATAGGAGTTTCAAAGAATAGGAGACAATAGGTCATAGGTTCCAAGATTGCTAATGGTTGCATAGAGTCAGAAGTGCTTAGGGGGCTAATGGAGTTGGGGATAACTAATGGTGTAAACATAGTATAGGATTATGAATTTCAGAACAAACAACAAAAGACATAGTGATATCAAACAGAATTGAGCATCTAATCAGAACAATTCTGAATAACAAATTGCTTACAAAACAGGTTTGTACCAGAACTAGAGGAATCAATCAGTTAACCATTCAAACATGCATAGACAGAACATAGTCAGTTTGAAACAAACTACAAATGGAGTAACACATTCATAAGCATGCTGATCCTAAGAGGGGTTAGGACATAACTAGCATGATAGGTGAAGCAACAATGTAAACAGGTTAATTACATGTTGAACAACAAAACAATAGATAGACACAGTTTAGGGATATAATAAACAGAAGCAGTAGGAAACACATTGATTGAGAACTGGAATTTAAAATCAAAACATACCAGCAAGGAAAGTAAAAAAAAGTGAAGAACAGGAGAGTGCAATAATTAGCCTTGGCTTGCAGCCGGCCAATTTCAGTAACAATAAAGTAACAAGAGAAAGCAGGAAAGCTTTGAGTGTGAGAGAGAGTTGAGAACTAAGGTGAGTTCGTGTGTGTGTTGAAGACTGTTAATGAGAGTAGAATATATAGTTTGAAGCTAGGTAAAATAAGGTAAGAATCACAATTGTACAGTAATTATGGAACTCAGAACCAATAAGAGTAAAATCAATGCAAGTACTCCCTTAATTAAGGGTGTTAACTTCAAACGGTAAAAGACAGGTAACAAAAAAGGAAGGAGATCATATATGGCTGGAATATAACTAAGGAATTAATTCAAGCAAAGTACAGGTATAGAGTAAGCAATTAAGGCTAGGTACATAAGGTTCTAATTAAGGAAATAAAATAAGAATCAATTAATAGTATAGTCAACCATAAAATAAGGCAAGAAAATAATTTAGAGGTCGAAAATCAGTAAAGAATATTACCATAAGATATCAGTAAAGGTCATCAATCACAAGGAAATATTTTTTTGATCAATCGCCTGATTCTGCCTTTCTTTCTTTGCCAGGAGGGGTGGCCCAATCACTAATAGATCTCTCAACGGGAGCCTCATTCTGTCTAGAGGAAATAGCTTCGGTGGATCCGGTTGATTAAGTCGTTGTGTCTGTCGATACCCACCTGCTCGGAGTGCGGGTAAGGGCTCACCTGTTGATTGTGTCGTTGCATGCTTTTTGGTAGAGCCCCCACCTCCCACGGCTACATCCAGCACCAGGAGCCTAGAAAGGTATAGGCACCAGTTCATTCAGGAAATCAGGGATTCTAATAAAAAAAAGTATTAATTAAAGGAAATTACTACAAATCTATGTGAATAAGCAAAATAAACACAGTACAGGCAAGAAGAAGCAAAATCAGAAACCCTAATAAGCATATTAAGATAAAAATCACATAAAATCAGGGATACAACTAGAAAATAGTACTAATTAGGGGAAATTGCCACAAATTTCTGTCAATAGTAAAATAAATATAATATAGGCGGGAGAAGCAAAATCAGAAACCCAAATGAGCATAACGGGGTATAAATCACAAAAAATCAGAATTCATGAGTAACAGATGTACGAACAAATTAAACGGACAAATAAGCAAAGACAGTCTCATAACCCAGGATTAAGACCAAAAGAATTAGGGCTTTTAACAAAGTAAATCAGGTAAAAGGGGAAAACCTAAATAAATTGTTTAAACACGGTAGAAATTATAGAACAGCACTTAAAATCAGAGGAAAAGTCATTTTGAAGAAAAGTTAAGAAACCCTAATTATGAAGACGAAGAGACATTTGAAAAATCAGAAAGATTCTTAGGGAAAATAGTAAAATAACTCAAAATACACTCAGATCTGTTACTGATCTAAAGAGTCAAGAGATAAAATTAGGGTTTCAAAGAGGAACAACCCCGGAGATAGAGAGATTCCGGCTTAGAAGCCATAGATCTAGCCGGAAAAAATAGAAAGATCTTACTCAGACGATCCAAGGTGGCCTGAGAACGGTAAGCACAAGCCCAGGGGGGTAAGTGAACAGCCGGTGGTCCCTTGAGGACCTCGAGACAGCATGAATCCGGGCATGGGGGAGCCATAGAGGCTAGGGGGTGGTAGAGAACCACCATTAATACCGGCGAGCAAACGGCCAGCGAGTAGGAAGCCATGGTTAGGCAGAGGAGTTTGAGAGAATGAGAGGGTGTGACGGAGGAGAGTGATGAGAGAACGAGAGGGGTTTGGGGGTATAGGGTAGGTCAATTAGGAAAGGGAGAATCTGTCACGATCCGAAATCCCACCTTCAGGCCGTGATGGTGTCTAACGTTGAACCCGCTAGACAAGCCAATGTTTGAGTTAAATTACTATTTTTATCTATTTAAGACATCTAAAAGTAATACAATAAACGTGAACAGTTAAACCAGAATTCGGAAACTAGGTATTTATCAACTTAATATAATTGATATTACGAAATTTTTCGTACATGAACCCCCAGAATTGGTTTCAAAAATTCTCACAGACAGTCTAAGATTTGCTACAACAAAAGTTTGAAATGAACATATACAACTGTTTGGAATACAAAAATAAGACAGGAATGAGAAGATAGATGGTGACGCCAAGGCCCAGGAACGTCTGCGGGACTACCTCGATGTCTCCTGGGTGGACTGAAGGATACTCCTTATATCAGAGTCCACTAGGCCCGGCTACATAATTTGCACAACATAAAGAAGTGCATGTGTAGAAACAGTACAACCGACCTCATGTACTGAGTAAGTGCCGAACCTAACCTCGGCGAAGTAGTGACGAGGCTAGACACGACAACGACAAATTACCTGCGCAGTTCTAAGATATAACAGGGAAATAACAGGAAATTAACAGTTAATATAGAAAGTCAGAGGCAAATAATGGGGGATACAAGAGAGGGCAGTAACAAATCACTTAACAAGGCAACACTAGAAAAGAGTAAAAGTCAACAAGAAGTAACATGTAACGACCCAACCGGTCATTTTGCGTATTCGGACCCCGTTCCCTAAATAATACTTCCTGTAGAGGCTTATCGTGATTTGTGACTTGCGGAGATGCGTGGTTCGGGATTTGGAATTGTTTAGAATAGTATAGGAACACTTGGTTCCTTAAGGTTGGCTTTCAAGGCCAAGTTTGACTTCGGTCAACATTTTGAGTAAACGACCTCGAAATCAAGTTTTGACGATTCCAGTAGCTTCATATGATGATTTCAGACTTGTACGTATGTCCGAAATGGGTTTTGGATGACCGGGGAGAGTTTCGACGCCAAATAGCAAAAATAGAGTTTCTTTAAGATCATAATTTGGGTTGGAACGTGTTTTTGTGTTATCGAGGTCCGAACGGAATTCTGAGATCGGGAATAGTTCTGTTATGTCATTTATGACTTGCTCACTAAATTTGGTGTCATTCCGAGTAGTATAGGTCGGTTCGGCGCATTGAAACCGAATTCTAGAACTTGAAGTTCAAAGTTTGATTCACTTTGGTTTTGGGGTTGGATTCTTAGTTCTGTTGTTGTTTTTCACGTTCTGTAAATTCGAGCGAGTCTGTATCATGTATGCAGACTTGTCAGTGCCTTTGGATAGGGTCCCGAGGGTCTCGGGTGAGTTTCGGACCCTTCAGAGTTAAAACCATAACACCAGATTTTCTGTATCTAGTTTCCTTCTATGCGTTCGCGGTGGTACGGTCGCGTTCGCATAGAAGGATCTGGGCAGGGGTGAAAATTACCCTATGTGTTCGCATAGGTTCTCCGCGTGCGCATAGGGTAAAGAGATGGTCCAGCCCCAGTTTAGCCCTTACAAAGTGCGTTCGCGATGCCCTCCCCGCGTTCGTGATGGTCTGGATTCCTGACCTTCCCGTTCGCGTCTTTATTCCTGCATTCACTTAGGTATGAGACATTACCTAGCCCGTTTTTTTCTTCGCGTTCGCATATAGCACACCGCGTTCACGTAAGTTTAGCTCGTCTAGTCTTCGCGATCGCGGCCCCTCTCTCACGTTCGCATAGAAGGGCCTTCAGAGGTCTGGGCCATTGGCCTTTGCAAATGCGGTGCCCCTGTCACGTTCGCGAAGAAAGGGCATCTGGGAAGTAGCATTTAATAACGAGACTTAGCCATATTTTTGGCATTCTTCTTCTTCCTTGGGGTGATTTAGAGCATTCAAGAGGGGCAAACGACCTAGCTACTTGAGGTAAGTAATTCCTACCATAAACTTAGCCAAATACATAGATTCCAAGGTAGATTAACACACTAATTAGTGGAAATTCATGGGTTAGAGCAAAAACCTAGGGTTGATGAATTTTAGAGAATTTCACTACTTTTCTACCATGAAATCGTACAAAAACTATATAATAATGATCCTTAGGCTATGGGTGAGAGTTTTCTTCGAAAATTTTCGGAATCCGAGCATGTGGGCCCAGGGGTGTATTTTGGGATTTCTTCAAGAATGATGAATTAGCCAAACTAGTAATAGGATTTCATACTTTTGAGTGTATATTAATGTATTTAAATAATATTTGGCTAGTTCTAAGTCCTTGGGTGACGAGTTTGGAATTTCTTACAGGTTCTTGACTCGGGAAGTAGGTTCAACGCGAGGTGAGTCTCCTTCCCAACCTTGTAAAAGGGAATTGTCCCCATAGGTAACTGTGAATGACTAAATGTCCTAATTTGCGGGGGCTACGCACACACAATGTGATGAGAGTTCGTGCGTAGTTACTATTATGCTACGTCGGGTAGTCTTTAGGACTCACAAGCATGCCTTTATGTGTTTTTCTGGTATCTTTACATGCATTTCTAATTGTTTAATATCCTTGAAACTTGCGTGAGATTAGTAGGAAGTATTATGTAAATTTAAATGCTTAAATACTTGCTTCCAAGTATGTTCCCTGATTTATTCCTGAATTTCCTGTTCCCTGATTTATTCCTGAATTTCCTGATAATTATATGTATGTTTACGGGCACCCGAGTCACATGTATGATTCGTGAGCGGGGTAGCCTTATATTATGTCAACCGCGTCGGATGATCGATTCACGAGTGGAGTAATAGATGCATCTATGGTTCGATCCGTTCGACTCTCAGCAGTGCACATTTAAATTTTGCGTCGCTTCGTCCGTACGCCTCGGCATATTATATGCTATGTGTTTGATTGAGAGTCTTGTTATTATTCTTACCAATTAAATTGTTCTGTGTGGAAGGAAATTGGTTATTTTTATTAAATATTGTTACTTGAAACTTATGGGTAGATTGTTATCTTTATATATTGATGTTCCATGTCTACTTGCTTTCCATAAATGTTAATCCTGTCTAGATTTGTTAAATCATATTATTGATAATGACCATTGCGAGTAACACGTCTAACTCTCGTCACTACTTCTTCGAGTTTAGACGGGATACTCACTGAGTACATAATTAATTATATGTACTCATGCCACGCTTCTGTACTTAATTGTACAGGTTCTGAGGCAGCTGCATCTGGTCACTATACCGGTGTATGTCACTGATGTTTAGCTTAAAGTGTGTATATATCTATGTATATCGCCTCATATTTTACTTTTGTTTCATGAGTTTTAGATGTTAAATGTGATTGTTTATATTAATTTGAAGTGTTTTTATGTGAAGGAATGATTCGGGATCAATTGAGGGCGAAACACGCAAAATTAGAGCCAAAACGGACGAAACCGGGAAAAATTACAAAATTGGGTGCCATAGGTAGCGCCCAGCACCACCTGTGGCGCTGGAGACAGAATGGTTTTACCAGGAAGCGCCGTGGTGGGCGCCCGGTACTACCAAGGGCGCCGGTGACGGGATTTTCTCCTTTTTTTTTCGGGGACACGGTTATTTCCACCCTAGACCTACCCAACACGTATAAAAGCAAGTCTAAGCTTATTTTTTAGGGGATCCAGGCCACTTTGGAGGAATAATACACACGGAAATTTGGGGGTGGAGAAACTAAATTTTTTTTAGTTGAGAAACAAAAAGAAAAAAAATAAATAGAAAAAGCTCGGACTTTTCCCGATGATGGAACTATTGGACAATTTTCTTGAGGGATGAAGTCCGATTAAAAAAAAAATGTCAAAAAGATTTTTTTTTTCTTATGATAGGTAGGGAGTATCCCTTGGTTTTTCTTCGGGCACCGGTTCTTTTCCAAGGGTGTAGCTCGAACCGGGCACTTTAATTTTTTTAGGAGTAGTTAGGGAGAAACTGAGTAACTTGGAAATATCCATTGACATATTTGGTGTCGGCATATTAGGTTATGACATACATTCTGATTTTCCTTAAATTTGGTTTGACATGTGATGCCTAAGAAAAATTAAATAACCTATTTTGCAACACCTTAGCTCAGTTATTTGACTTGTATGCCACATAGTGCAATATTGCTTAAATTTCTCAATTATGTGTGCTTGCTTGACTTGAGAATTGAACAAAACCATTGTGAGTGGGTCATATGCAATGTGTGTGTGAGGTATAGTGATTTTCTATACTTTTCTGTGTAGTCTAGAACTTGCACGTGTGTTAATTGAAGAGAAATTGTATGTTATGCTAATCTAGGAGATGACGTAGGCATTTTCTTGCTTGTTCATGGATGTACTTGTCCACAAAATTTAAAATTTTCCATTGCTAGCCCGTTTGAGCCTTTTGACCTTTTCTTTGGTGCCCACATTACAAGACGTACCCCTATTTTGTTCTTAGATTGAGATTTTTGCACCTTTACCTCCTAAGGCACTTAGTCGCTAAAAGAAGTAGGGTGAGATATTGGGGATTAGCTTTTGAGTGGAGCCATGGAAGGGCCCTTTGGTGCACAAAAATTGAATTCAAAAGCCAC
Source organism: Nicotiana paniculata (assembly GCA_005239505.1). Taxonomy (NCBI): domain Eukaryota; kingdom Viridiplantae; phylum Streptophyta; class Magnoliopsida; order Solanales; family Solanaceae; genus Nicotiana; species Nicotiana paniculata. Next base: position 14,411 of record MDKI01184801.1, on the reverse strand, counting down.
TAGCCAGTGAATCTTCATGTATGGAGTGTGTGTAGGAAAAGAAAAAACAAAATGATAGTAAAAGTATGTACAAAAAGATACACACCTCCAATTTTTATTAATTTGTGCTAGTGGAAATATAGAAGTGCTTAATTGAAAAAGGGCTATGTTGAATATGAGTTGTGGCAAGTGTATTGGTTGATAAGAACAAGTGTTGAATTGTGAAGGTAGTGTATTAAAGTGCTTAGGAGGGTTAGTCACTATTCCTAAATATATCCTACCCTTCCCTTAGCTTACATTACAACCTTAAAAGTCCTAATTGATACTAGACTTGGCTAGCTTAAATTAGTGGAGATCTACACTACGGGCAAGCTTATGGTACGACCATGGGATGCTTATGAATTCTTTGTGAGAGTGAGTGAAATTTTATTCAGTTGTGTGATGTCCTTAAATTATGTTCAAAAGCATATTTGAATGTGTGGACTAGTTATATTCTCTCTTTTGTTGTTGGTGAGGGCACATGATCTCATGAGCAATTGGTAATGTTGTAAACTTTCTTGTTGGGTAATTGTGTGAATTGAGAGATCTTAGTGGTTACAAGTTGACTTTTGAGGTTTTTTGGTTGCAAATAGGTTGTTGGTATGAGTGATTAACTTGTTATACTTGGGCATGTTTAAAGAAGGGGAAGAATGTGAATTTTTGTATGTTCATATTTGATTGCCGGTATCGATCATGGTCAAGTGGTAAAATGTGTGATTTAAAAGTAAAATGCTCTTCGATAATGAACTTTGTACGTGTTGGAGGGTAGTATTTTGTCCCGTTGCTCGAGGACGAGCAAGAGCCTAAGTGTGGGGTGTTGATGTTTAGCTTAAAGTGTGTATATTTCTATGTATATCGCCTCATATTTTACTTTTGTTTCGCGAGTTTTAGATGTTAAATGTGATTTTTTATATTAATTTGAAGTGTTTTTATGTGTAGGAATGGTTCGGGATCAGTCGGAGGCGAAACGCGCGAAATTAGAGCCAAAGCGGACGAAACCGGGAAAATTGCAAAATTGGGTGCCACAAATAGCGCCCAGCACCACCTGTGGCGCTGGAAACAGAATGGTTTTTCTAGGAAGTGCCCTGGTGGGCGCCCGGCGCTACCCAGGGCGCCGATGACGGGATTTTCTACTATTTTGCCCGGGACACGGTTATTTCGGCCCTAAACCTACCCAACACATATAAAAGCAAGTCTAAGCTTATTTTTTAGGGGATTCACGCCACTTTGGAGGAATAATACACACGGAATTGCGAGGGAGCGAAGGATTCTCAGTTTTCTTCATCTTTTTCTAGTATTTACAATTAATTCAACACTTATGCAATTGTTTGATTTAAGTATGAGTGGCTAAACACCCATTGTTCTAGGGTTGTGATTTAGCCATGAATATTGTTATTCGATATTATCTTAACCTTGATTATAATTCACTCAATATATTGTTGTTTCTTCAATTTTGTGTTTAACTGCTTATTATTCTGGCCAGCAGTTAGGTTCTATATACTATCTATACTATGCTTGGGAAAGCCGTGTATAGATTAGAGAAGAGTTGAAGAGAGCGCGATCTTAACCCTTCAGGGGAGCGGATTTGTGGTTAGGATAGGAATATACTTAGTCACCGTGCTTAATTAAATAGTGTAATCTAAGTGAGTTCTAGTAGATTAGTTTCATAGGAATATAGGCGTTAATCTATTGAGAATAGGCGAGTAGTGCTTCGGGAGAAGGCTATGACAGCATTTATCGATTAATTAGAAACCATGAGTGAATTATATGAAAGGGAGAGTTAATTAGAATGAAATACGAATGGTGAATTGATCACAACCCTGGAATATTTGTCTATGCGATCGCATAGGGTTTCTTGGGGGCCTCGGGCATTTGTTCTCTACGATCGCAGGCCTGATGCCGCGATCGCAGTGAAGGTTTTCCTGGGAAATATTTAAATACCCAATTATGGGTTTCATCTTCATTATTCAATACCCAACCTCCATTAGGGCTCCTCAAATCTAGGGAAAAGCTGTCCAAGGTCAAGTTCTTCAAGTTGTGAGGCGTCAAGAGTAGTTTCGGAGATTCGGGGGCATCTTTTGATCTGGTCCTTGGTCCGAGGAGTGCTTTTATCGAGGTGAGTCTCCTTTCTAACCTCGTAAGAAGGAAATTGTCCCTCTAGGTAACCTTTATTGCTATGTGATCTTATTTGGGGGCTACGTACGCACCGAGTGACGAGAGTCCGTACGTAGTGGCTATTACTGCTTCGTCCGAGTATTTAGGACACAACATATTCATTATTTTTCCCTGTTGTAGCATAAATATGACTTGTATACTTGTGTGATTGGTATTGTTGTCTTTAATCATTGAGATACTTGGCTTGATTAAATTGTGATAAGAGAATCACGGGATGGGATCGGGTCGTACGCCACGGCAGAGTGATGAGTGATTATATGATGGGATCGGATCGTACGCCACGACGAAGTGATGAGTGATTATATGATGGGATCGGGCCGTACGCCACAGCAGAGTGATGAGAGAGTATATTATGGGATCGAGCCGTACGCCACGGCGAGGATTTACAGGATGGGATCGTGCCGTACGCCACGATGAAGACTACAGGGTGGGATCGGGCCATACGCCACGGCGAAGATTTACAGGATGGGATCGGGTCGTACGCCACGGCGGAGCGATGTGAGTGAGTACCATATGGGAGTGGGCCGTACGCCATGGCGGACACCAAACTTGTCTGATTTGAGATTGTTATTTGATGCCGGATATTGATGTACTTGATTACTTTCTTTACTTGCCTACAGTTTTCCTTACATCCTGCTTACTTTATTACAGTTGGACCTTAGTGAGTATCGAGTTAACCTCTCGTCACTACTTCTTCGAGATTAGACGGGATACTCATTGGGTACATATTTATGTATGTACTCATGCTGCACTTTCTTTTCTTCTGTACTTGACTGTACAGGTCCGGAGGTTGGTGCGTCTGATTATCAGTCTGGTGCTATATATTGACCGAGTGGTTATACTTCACGGTGAGCTGTCCTTCCTGGCGACTTCCTGGCAGCACCCTGGAGTTTCTTTTGTCATGTTTCTCTGTCTATTTGTTCAGACTGAGGCCCTGTATATATTTGGTTATTGTATATTCAGTAGTTTCCCGTGACACTAGTTCCTGGCACACGTAGTGTATATTTTGGGATACTGGGTTGTATATCTATGTATGTGCCTTAGCTTGGCTAGGCCTTTATTATGCTTTACTACTGTATCAGGCCGACATCTTGCTAGCTTTGTTTAAATTGGTAGTTGTTGATTTGTTAACTAAAAAGGGAAGGGTAACACTTAGTGTATATCGCATAAGCTGGCCTAACCCCGCTGTTGGGCGCCATCGCGACCTGAACCGGGATTTGGGTCGTGACAACGTGGTATCACACAACAATCAACTCGTTACTTGATAATTAGTTAATTCTTAGACTCGTAGTATAGCATAGTTACATTATTGGATTTTTATTTGGCTTGATTAAATAACAATTATAGTGAACTAGTGAGTAGTTTACACAAGTCCCTGTGGGTACGATATCTGGACTTATAATCCTATATTACTTGTCGACCATGTATACTTGCGTGTGCATTTGGGAGCAACAGTCACTAAGAGTATCCCCAGGCGTTGACTACACGGTGAGCTGCTACCCTTTGGCGATTCCAGCAGCATTCTGTGGAGTTTTTCTATCATTTGATGTTCTGTCTTTTTATTCTAGACAGTGGTACATTTATTTTGTTCATTCATGTATATTCTACTAGTCGCCTGTAGACTTGGGACACTAGGTCTTGGCACGTATAGTAGACTTTCCTATTATTTTGCTATACTATGTATGTTGGCAAATTATTTGAGTTTCATTGAGTAAGTTGCCTTAATTACTCGCCTTCACTTAATGATTTCTGAACTAAAAATTTGGTAGCACTTAAATACTTAATTAAATATGGAAACCGCAGTGGTAAACTAGTGTTGGCCTGCCTGACTACGGTGTTTGGCGCCATCACGACCTGAGTAGGAATTTGGGTCGTAACAACATGGTATCAGAGCTCTAGGTTCATGGAGGTCTCACAAGTCACAGGAAAACCTAGTAGAGTATTGCGGATCGATACATAGACGTCTGTATTTATCTTCGAGAGGCTATAGGGTATTAAGAAACCTCTCTTTATTCCTATTCTATCATGCAGTCGACGGTTACTAAAATCTCATTCTTCTATTCTCTCACAGATGGTGAGGACTCGTGCAGCTAATATTTCTGAACCGGGAGATGTCACTACCCCCGCCGTCCGAGGAAGAGGCAAAGGTCGGGGGAGGACACTGCCCCGAGGTAGGGGACGAAGGCGTCCCAGAGTTGCTCCACTATCACTCCCATAGGATCCTATCATTGAGCAGCAGGATGAGGTGCCTCCAGCAGATTTCATGACTGCACTAGGCTTTCAGGAGGTCATGGGCCGTATGATGCGGTTCATGGATACTATGACTCAGGCTGATTTATTTCCAGCGGATCCTGCCATATCTCAAGCAGGAGAGGGAGTTCAGACCCTACTTCCCAGGCCGCAGGTCATGCTGCGGTAGTATATCGGACTCCGGGTACTCTGCCCGTGGATGGAGCCCAGCCAGTAGCAGCAGCACCTGAGCTCAGACCAGCTGCGGATGGTGATCCGCAAAAGCTACTTGACAGATGGACTTGATTACACCCTCCGACCTTCGGAGGCAAAAGGAGTGAGGATGATCAGGACTTTATTGATAGGTGCAGGGACAGACTGCACAACATGAGGATCCTGGAGTCCCATGGAGTCAACTTCACTACTTTCCAGCTAGAGGGAAGGGCCCGTAGATGGTGGCAGTCATACATTCTTGGCAGGCCAGCAGGTTCCCCTCATATCACGTCGGAGCAGTTCACTCAGCTATTCATGGACAGGTATATTCCACCCTCTGAGAGGGAAGAGCTGCAGTATCAATTTGAGCAGCTAGAGTAGGGGCAGATTTCAGTGACAGACTACGAGGCCAGATTTTTAGAGCTGTCCCCCCATGCCCTAATGATTCTTCCTATTTATGCTGAGAGAGTGCGGAGGTTTGTAGCTGGGTTACATTCAGGTATTAGGGCCAACATTGCACGAGAGGTGGAGATGGGTACTCCCTATCAGCTTGTGGTCGAGATAGATCACTGGATTGAGGGTTACCAATCGAGGGGCAGAGAGTAGGGTCAGCAAGACAAGAGAGCCCAATTTTCTAGAGATTTCAGAGGTGCCCCAGCTAGGGGTAGAGGTCAGTTTGGTAGAGGCCAGCCTATCAGGCCTCCATATTCAGCTCCACCACCACCTTCCCGTGGTGCTCTAGTGAGACCATATTTCAGTGCCATACCGAAGAGTTCTTACCGCCCACCGGCCATTCAGGGTCCCTCCGGTGGGTATTCAGGTCATCAGGGTTCTCCTAGTCCCTACTTCAGTGCTATGCTAGAGGTTTCTCACCGTCCCCCAGCTATTCAGGGTTATTCTTCTTCTTCAGGGCAGCAGGCCATGCCTCCAGTGAGATGTTATGAGTGTGGGGATTCAGGCCATATGAGAAGGACTTGTCCCAGACTTCGGGGCAAGGCTGTTCAACAGAGTTATCATCCTACATACTCAGCACAGGCGCCTCGTACACCTATAGGTGGAGGACAGGCTGGTATAGATCGTCCCAGAGGTGGAGGCCAGGCAGGGGGAGCTCAGCTAGCTCTTATTCAGTCCAGCAGGGGTCAGACTTCAGGTACTCCTGCCAGATTTTATGCTATTCCGGCCCGAGCAGATGCAATGGCCTCAGATGTCGTGATCACAGGTATTATTTCAGTATGTGGTAGAGAGGCATCAGTACTATTTGACCCAGGGTCTACTTATTCATATGTGTCAGCCTTGTTTTCTTTGTTTCTGGATGTTCCTCATAAGTCCTTAGGTTCTCCTATATATGTATCCACTCCCGTGAGTGATTCTGTAGTAGTAGACCGGGTTTATCGATCTTGTGTAATTACCTTCTGTGGGTTCGAGACTCGAGTTGACCTTCTATTGCTCAATATGGTTGATTTTGAGATTATCCTGGGCATGGATTGGCTATCTCCTCATCATACCATCTTGGATTGCCATTCCCAAACGGTTATTTTGGCCATGCCCGAGTTTCCTAGGCTGGAGTGGAGAGGTTCCTTAGTCAGTGCAACTAGTAGGGTTATATCTTTCCTGAAGGCTCGACACATGGTCGAGAAGGGTTGTCTGGCGTATCTTGCTTATGTGCAGGACACCACCGTTGAGTCCCCGACTATTGATTCAGTGCCCGTTGTTCGAGAGTTTGCTGATGTGTTCCCTTCATACCTTCCAGGCATGCCTTCGAATCGTGACATTGATTTCTGCATTGACTTGGCTCCAGATACTCAGCCTATTTCCATTCCCCTGTATCGTATGGCTCCTAAGGAGTTGAAGGAGCAGCTAGAGGAGTTCTTGTCTAAGGGGTTCATTAGACCGAGTGTATCGTCGTGGGGTGCTCCAGTTCTATTTGTGAAGAAGAAGGATGGGTTTATGTGGATGTGTATTGATCACAGCCAGTTGAACAAAGTTACTATCAGGAACAAGTATCCACTGCCGCGCATTGATGATTTTTTTGACCAGTTACAGGGTGCCAGGGTATTTTCTAAGATTGACTTGAGATCAGGCTATCATCAGTTGAAGATTCGGGCCTCAGATGTCCCGAAGACTGCTTTTCGTACGAGATATGGCCACTATGAGTTCTTGGTGATGTCCTTTGGCTTGACTAATCCCCCAACAACATTTATGGATTTGATGAACGGGGTGTTCAGGCCGTATATTGATTCCTTTGTCATCGTCTTCATTGATGACATTTTGATTTATCACATAGCCTGGGAGAGCACGAGCAGCATCTGAGAGTGGTGCTCCAGACCTTGCGAGAACAGAAGTTATATGCTAAGTTCTCCAAGTGTGAGTTTTGGTTGGATTCCGTGGCATTCTTGGGACATGTGGTATTTGGAGAGGGTATCAAGGTTGATCCTAAGAAGGCTGAGGCAGTCCAAAGTTTGCCACGTCCTACTTCAGCTACGGAGATCAGGAGTTTCTTGGGTTTAGCAGGCTACTATCGGTGATTTGTGGAGGATTTTTCATCCATTGCAGCCCCATTGACTAGATTGACTCAGACGAATGCTCCATTTTAGTGGTCCGATGAGTGTGAGGCAATCTTTCAGAAGCTCAAGAAATCATTTACCTCAGCACCAGTGTTAGTAGTGCCTTCTGGTTCTGGGATATATACGGTGTATTGCGACGCTTCCCGCGTTGGCTTGGGGTGTGTATTGATGCAGGAAGGGAGAGTTATTACTTATGCTTCGTACCAGTTGAAGGTCCGTGAGAAGAATTACCCTGTACGCGATTTGGAGTTGGCGGCGATTGTTCATGCTCTTAAGATTTGGAGGCATTACTTGTATGGGGTGTCTTGTGAGGTTTATACAGAACACCGCAGCTTGCAGCACTTGTTCAAGCAGATGGATCTTAATTTGAGGCAGCGCAGGTGGCTTGAGTTGCTGAAGGATTATGACATCACCATTCTTTATCATCCGGGAAAGGCGAATGTGGTAGCAGATGCTTTGAGTAGGAAGGCGGAGAGTATGGGCAGTTTTGCTTATATTGCAGCAGAGGAGAGACCTCTAGCCTTGGACATTCAGTCCTTGGCTAATCGTTTGGTGAGATTAGATCTTTCAGAGCCGCGTCGAGTTCTAGCTCATGTGGTTGCTCAGTCTTCATTATTAGGGGAGATTAAGGCTCGGCAGTATGATGATCCACGCTTGGCAGAGCTACGGGAGACAGTGGTTCAGGATGGTGCCAAGGAGGTCACCATTGGTGAGGATGGTGTCCTGAGACTTCAGGGTCGTTTGTGTGTCCCTAATGTCGATGGCTTGAGGTAGAGTATTCTTGAGGAGGCACACAGTTCAAGGTATTATATCCATCAAGGTGCTACGAAGATGTATCGTTATTTGAGGCAGCATTTCTGGTGGAGACGGATGAAGAAAGACATAGTGGAGTATGTGGCCAGGTGTCTTAATTGCCAACAGGTTAAGTATGAGCAACAGAGGCTAGGGGGCCTACTTCAGAAGATGCCCATTCCTGAGTGGAAGTGGGAGCACATTACTATGGACTTCGTGGTTGGGTTGCCTCGGACTTCGTGGAAGGTTGACGCAGTTTGGGTCATTGTGGATAGATTGACCAAATCAGCGCATTTCATTCCTGTAGCTACTATTTATACTTCTGAGAGGCTAGCCCAGATCTACATGTGAGAGATAGTCCGGTTGCACGATGTGCCGGTGTCCATTATATCAGATCAAGGTCCTCAGTTCACCTCGCACTTCTGGAGAGCATTCCACAGAGAGATGGGCACTCAGATAGATCTCAGCACAACATTTCATCCACAGACTGATGGTCAGTTAGAGCGTACAGTCCAGATATTGGAGGACATGCTTAGAGCATGTGTGATTGACTTTGGAGGTCAGTGGGACCAGTTCTTGCCTCTGGCCGAGTTTTCTTACAATAATAGTTACCAGCAAAGTAATGTTCATTGACCAAACACTATATAAGAGCTGCCCGGGGACCATTCACCTTAGTCTTATTCCATGATGGCATCAATAGATTGTTTATTATGTGTAGCCAACTCTTCCCTTCAGTGGTTAGTGAGGCAGAGTGAAATTTCTGGTCGCTGATTAACCACACCAGCTCCTTGTCGGCACACAGATAGTCTCAAAGAACATAGCTTATGGGTATGGTTCTCTGTTGTGCATCACAAAGTGGTTGTGTTCAAAAACTTGGTCCACATACTCTTGTAAGTTGTAGGCCCTTTGGATAGCTTACTTCGAAAAGTCGACCTTTTTCTTCCTCATTGTACACACATAATCCTTGTGTAATGGGAAATTCGCATAGAATTCCCTTACAACAGCCAAATTGGCTTCATCAGGTTCTATGAAGAACATTCCCATCCCCCGACGGACTAACACATCATGTACCTTGGGATAATCGTTGAGGAGGGCCTCTATGTCTATTCCCCTTTTAAGCACGGTCTTTTTATCCACCTTGCTATGAAACCGGTCTTGATCATCCCAAGAGACAAACTTGTTCTAGTCATAGGGTTGAGAAGATGCGGAAGCACATGATCTACAAGTACCCACATCTTTTGACTTGTACGTGCCCGACTTCTTAGCAATAAAAGTGCTCGGTGTCTTCCTTTGCATTGAAGTAGCCATTTGCACCTACAACAACCTAAACAAACATTACTGAGAGCACAAACACATAGTAATAATGGGTTACTCAGACTTCACCCCATATGATGTCAACACTCGTGCATTCTAGTCTCTTCCTAATATAATCAATTCCATTGAAATGATGAATTTTACCAATCACAAGTTCAACTCTCGACTTTAAAGTGAAAACCATCAGGCAACACACATTAAAACTACCATAATCACCATTCTTGCATTAAATCAAACACTCACATGCATAGTTGCACTTATTCCTTAAAAGTTTGCAATTATCCCTAGAGTGACTACAATACCAACCCAAATCGAGTGCAAAAATAATACCCCACATACAATTACTAGAAATTACAGCTATGGAAACCCTTCGAAAACTATTGCAATAGATACGCTAACCGTCCCTGTAGGGATATTGGGACGGATTTGGATGCGTTCCAAGATTCAGCGTTACAATAGGTCTATTGGAACGGTTATTTGCAACGGTTTAAAAATCGTCTTCATATATAGGGATATTGTAACGGTTTGGACTACTACCATTCTTCTATCTATAGGAACAATTTTCTTTTTTGTTGCGAAGGTTATAAATCGTTCTGGTTTAATAATACAACCGATTTTTTAAGTTTATTGCAACGTTTTTCATGATATATTGCAATGGTCTTTGTTATATATTGGAAAAATTATCAGTACCCTATTGAAACGGATATTATAACATATTGTAACGGTTATTAGGGGTTTCTCTTATTATTTGCTAGGTCTATTGGAACGGTTATATTCTCTATTGCAACAAATTGTAATTTCTGATATTTATGGAAGCAAAATGACAAATATTTTCCAATTCCATGAAATATTTTTACACCATAACTTATATAAACCACGAAATAAAATTAAAATATCCAACTAGCATTATTCATATACAAATACAAAATATGAATACATTGTTTGATCAACAATTCAAAAGTCAAAATAGATGAGTTTTGCATATAATAAGTTCTAAACTAAAATATCCTTAAACATAATAATAGAAAGTCTATCGACGATCAATAACACTCAAGTAATGTGTTCGTCACTGCTTTCAACCGCAATCACTGCACACCTACAAAAGGCAATGAGAAATAATTAAAAAACTTTTTTAGGATAATTTAATCACAAAGTAATTGAATGACCAGTTTGATAACTCGAAAATTTTCAAACTCTCTAAATTCTTAAATTTTTCGGCAGAGTTTCCTTTGTTCGTTTTCAAACCCTCCAGAATCCGGCCAAGGTCCGGCTATTTCACTCTTTCCGGCCAAATCACCCTACGGGTACCCCCCCCCCCCCTTTTTCCTTTCTATGTGTTTCGCGTGTTTTTAGCATGAATAGGCGTAGTTTAATCAGTTTTGTTTTCTGTTTTTTTCTTCTGCTTTGTGTCACTGTTTTCGTCTAATTTTATCACTGTTTTGATTTCTTTATTTTACCTGTTCATGCTTGATTAGTTCAAAGACCAAAATATATTTTGTAAAAAAATAAATTCTTAACTTAGACTGTGTTCACTGATTCATGTATGGTTGTTTGCCCCGATCCATTTTAAATAATTTTGTTCTATCGTATGCGTAGCTAAGTAATTTGGTTGTGTTTTAATGTTAATTTGAGTGTTAAATCCATTTCATAGAAGTCATGTATTTGCCCTTGGGCAGAGTCCTTGTCATAATTGCTAAACGGTTTTCTAATGAATTTGTATGATAATTCGATTGACTAAGCAGTCTAGGTCAATATGCATATAGGATTTCTAGAGTTCTTTGATAGTTAGTCCCCTAATCTCTTGTTTAACTAATAAAATTTGATCCTAACAAATGAGTTACCCCTGTTAGTCCCAAGCTTTGGACATACCATCAAGACTAGGTAGTTAACTATATAATTAGAAACTAATCAACCAATTAGACCAATACTTAGTTCTAAAATAATGTTTGGTCATGGTTTAACCTAGACTTGTCAAGACTAATTTAGTTAACAATAATTTCCTATAATCACTTGTTTAATAGATTAACCTAATAGTCTCTTAAACAACTAACTAAGTCCTAAAACCTGTTCAGGATAACTAGTCAGGGTTAATTAGCTAAAACAAATCATTTAACCTAGGCTTAATAATTAGACAATACCTAATCAACCTCTTAAACCAGTTTAAAATCAGTAGGGATTAAGCCTCTTAATTAATCAAGTCTAACAACCTAGTTGTTTCTATCAATTAATCTAAGACAAAGTTCAAAATAATTTCACCTTTAAATAATTTCAACTCCCTCAAACTAGAAGTTAACTTAGCCAACCTTTTAAGTAGTTAACTAAAAATCTGTCCAAAAGATAATTAGTTTAGGATTAATTAGCTAAAACAAATTAGTTAACCTGAGCTTAATAATTGATCAAGTTTCTGATTTTAGGTAATCGAGTTGAATTAACCAAATTGAATCAGTTAACTTAGGTTAAGGAGTTAAGCTAATTGGCCTAAATTAATTAACAAGTTAAACCAGAGTTAATACCTAATGATCCTAGTTAAGTAGTAAGCTAACTAGGGTTAACTAACCAAAGTTCAAGTAATAACCCAAGTGAGTTTAACCCTGATTACCAAATGGTAAATTCAGGGACTCCAAAGGGGTATATTAGGTAATGTAGTTTAGGAAATCAGAATTTTAAGGGTAAAAGGGTCTTTTTATGGGTAGGAAAGTTCTAGAATAGGGGCAGCTGTCCCAAAGATAAGGTTGACAGCTTCCCTATGTACTATTTAGTACTGTTTTTCAGCTTTTGGATAGGGATGAAGGGGTTACCCTTTTTAGAGATGAAGGGGTTACCCTTTTTTTACACTCTTTGAGCTGCTGGAATACAGAATCCTCCTTATTCAGAAATACTTTTTCCATTCAAAAGGTTTTGAAAAAGAAGAGTATTATTAGAAAAAATATGATTTCCTTTTTTGAAAACAAGCTCATAAATAGATGGCCTAGTTCAATTGCTATCTTCTCTTTTCTGGATTTTGGATTTCTGGAAGTTTCCTTCAAACATTCATACTCAAGATTTCTGGGTGTATTCTTGCTGGACTATTTGGTTTTCTTTGGGTTTCTGTTTGCTGTTGCTGATCTCTCTTCTTTCTTGCTCTTCATTTTTTATACTTGACCATTATTTGGTCAAGTCTCTTTGTTGTTTCTCTCTTAAAAGGTATGTATTAACTCATCTCTTCTTAATGAAATTTCTTGAACTGGAATCTTCTTCTTCCTCTCCCTGCTTAAACTAGTTGTTCTTGATGAATGAGGTTGTCTCTTCTGCTTTATGTAAATGTGACTGTATAGATGTTTATTAGCATATTAATGAACTTGTGGATGTGATAAATACTGTTTTGTTGTTGGTATTTCTTTGCTGAAATATTCTGTATATTTCAGGCTAAATGTATATAAATATGGTGAATACTCATAGTTCTATATTAGGAAACAAGCTGCATTAGGATGTTGAATCTGACCTTCTCTATGGTCAGGTTCTATCAATAAGAATGCAGAAATAGGCTTTCAATTGAGTCTCTTTGGTCAATAAAGAGATTCAATAAGTAAGTCTCTGGATAGTTTAGGATGTTGGCATTAGGGTAGATGAATATGACTTCTTAATAGTCAAATTCACCACTTAGTAGTGCACAAACATTAGTATGGTTGGCTGAAGTTTACGCTTTAAAGGGTATAAAATATGTAATTAAGAAAGGCATTAGAGTGAGGAATCTGAACACTTGAATGGTCAGATTCATCCTCTAAAAGGCCTAAATAAGCAAGCCTTTATATGGTTTGGAATTATGTTAAGTTAGCATTAGGGTAGATGAATCTGTCTTCCTAATAATCAAATTCACCCCATTGATAGTGCATAAACAGTAGTTTAGCTTGCTAAAAATTATCCTTCAAAGGACATAAGTGTGTAATGAGAAGGAGCTTTAGGAAAGTGAATCCGAAATCACAAAATAGTCGGATTCACTCCTCAAAATGCCCATAGCAGTCAAAGCATTTGAATAAATGCTTGCTAAAATCTGTTGCATAACATAAAGATAATTGTTAAGAGTCTAGACAAAGTGATATCATTGGATTGGAATCTAACCCTTTCTATGGTTAGATTCAGTCCATAAAAAGGCATGAACATATTTTTGTTCTCCTAGGGCATCATTAAGGTTGAATCTAACTTCCTTTTATGGATAGATTCATCTCACAAATGCCCAAAGGTCTGTTGTTAATACTGTCCAAGTACTCAAACTTTGGACTTACAATTTTAGATTAACATTGAAAAATACAGATTCAAAAGTCTCTGAAGGCTGGCTCGCACAGGAGCAGTTCTACCCATTCTTTATTCTTGTTACTCGTTGTTTTCATCTTTTAGGAAATTGTATTTCATAAGGAAATGAGGATGTAACACTATAATTCTTGTATTTTTAGTTGTAAATATGGACTGTAAACTATTATTTTAGCTTTTCTTTTCTTCTTCTTCTTTTACTTTTCTTGCTAAATCCAAAATCGGGCCAGCTTGATGAAACAGCCCATTAGAGCTTTAATCAGGTTTAGCTCCCTAGGCTATTGGGCCATAAGGGAGCAGGTAGGCCTAACAATTAGAGTTATTTTCTCTAAGAAGTAGCATAATAACAGTAGATAATTAGATCAAAAACATGAATTTGTACTCGAATTAGTCTATACGAAGTCTCTTTATAAAATTCGCTGAATTTCCAAAATCAATTATCTTAACAAAAATTAGTAACTCAAAACATCTTTTTGATTCATCTCACATTCTGCAGCCTGTCTGAAATAGATAAATCTTGATACATATGAATCGTGAATTCAAAAGGCATGTATTTAGGCTACTGGAGTTGTTAAAAATCGTTAAGTTAGCAAATCGAAATTGGTAAAAATTGTACCACGTTCTCTTTAAAGTTATAAAATTCTGTTTCAAAGTTTACCAAATTCGAACAAGATCAGTGATCAACAAGGGGTCTTGCATATCTGTATAAGCGTGTACAAATATATATATCCATGAATGATGTGTATTGTGTTAGTTTATTCCTACTTTTGTTAGACTGAAATATGGATTGTTTTAAGTCTTGCGAAACTCTGTTTGTTG
>ML364247.1:0-21129 GCA_005239505.1 Nicotiana paniculata | reverse complement strand
TCTCCGTGGTTATCATGTTCCGGAGATGGATTTCTCCGTGGGGGCTGGATCGGCCTTTTTCCTGAGTACTTGATGACTGTGTCACTTGTGTTTATGTAATATTCGGGATGGACTTCTCTGGGCCAGAAGGCCGTATTCTAGTACTGAGTGGACCACCTTATGAGAGAGTGAATATTGAGTATACATCATTGTTTATTCTATATGAATTCATGCTAGGATACAGAGTTACAGACATATGTTGATGCATTGTGTTTATTTCCTGATATATTACTGTCATGTCCGAGTTATATACTATTGTTCGAATTATCGGAGGTTTAGTCTGTCACTACCTCTCAGCCCGTAGTTTGGTTTCGTTACTACTGAGTTGGTATACTCACGTTACCCCCTGCACCTTGTGTACAGATCCAGGTACAGCGGGATTCAGCTCTGGTCAGTAAGTAGCAACAGTTTTATCACAGTTGACGAGGTAGCAGCTGGCGACCGTGATCTCGTCTTCTCTTCCTTTTGTACCATTGTATTTATTTTCAGACTATGTTGGTCATTTATTTTTGGTTGTATTACGTACTAGCAACTTATGATTGTGTGACACTGGATCCGGGGTTTGTAGGAGTTGTGTTTTGATTTTTATAAACCTGATTTCAAATTCAAACTTACTATTATTATTGATTTCAGACTTGTTAAGAAGGATATTTTTTTGGAAATTGTAT
Source organism: Nicotiana paniculata (assembly GCA_005239505.1). NCBI lineage: Eukaryota > Viridiplantae > Streptophyta > Magnoliopsida > Solanales > Solanaceae > Nicotiana > Nicotiana paniculata. The sequence goes on along the minus strand of ML364247.1, from coordinate 20,422 downwards.
TTAGTTAGATAAAATGGTGGCTTGCCTGGTTCCACGGCATGCGCCATCACGACTCCGGAAATGGGCCGTGACAAGTTGGTATCAGAGCGCTAGGTTAAATAGGTCTCACCAGTCATGAGCAGGTTTAGTAGAGTCTTGCGGATCAGTACGGAGACGTCTGTACTTATCTTCGAGAAGCTACAGAACCTTTAGGAAAAATCTCACATTCTCAAACTCTTGTCGTGCGAATCCATTGATTCAACCTGAAGCGTAATTCTTTGAACTCCTTCCATGTATTCAAATGCGCACGTGAGCGCTCGATATCAGCCGTGCACCGATGGTTTGTGACTTCCATGAATGGGATATGATTTTAGCATGCTTGGGGTCAGTCTGGAGGACTTGAGGCCGGATCTTTGTCTGTAGCTTGAGTGCCGAGATTTTATTTGTGTGAGCATATGTACTGGGGACTTATATGTCCGTTGGTGTCCTTATTGATGGAACTTTGTGACTAAATGACTACGTGGTGAGTTTGATTGATAGTTAGATGTGTTCAGGTTTTTTGATTGTGACAAGAATGGATTAGCGGGAAATGTGGCAAGAACCATTAAGTATTTGACGACTATATTGAATTAGAATATGGCTTCGAGTTGTGAGTGTACTGAAGGACCTCTCGTGTGGTTTAGTTGTGGAGTGAAATAGATTTTTCTTCTGTGTTATGAGTTCCTGGTGATGTATTTTGGGTTGACCAATGCCCCAACAACGTTCATGTATTTGATTGACGGTGTATTCATCCGTGTTATAACTTTTTTGTTATTTTATTTATTGATGGCATCCTGTCGTACTCTCGTAGCCAGGGATAGCATACTCGGCATTTGATGATGGTATTACAAGGATATATGGAGGAGGATCTTTGTGCGAAGTTCTCCAAGTGTGAATTGTTGGCTTAGTTCAGTAGCATTCTAGGGACATGTGGTTTCCAGCGAAGGTATATAAGTGGTCAGACGAGTGTGAGTGGAGCTTCCAGAAGCTCAAGAATCCCTGGACCACAGCTCCAGTGTTAGTATTGCCATCAGCTTCAGGTTCTTATACCGCTTATGGGATATCTCGAGGGCAGGCAGTGGTTGTGTTCTACTGTGGGAAGGTATAGTGATTGTGTGATAGCTATGATATTCGGAAGTGTATAGGGAGATAACATTTTGAGATTTAAGAGGTAGGGGTATCTCCTGCAGGTTGTCCTGAGGTGTGCGACCCTTATGTTTATATGTAGTAAGTTCTCTTTATCAGTACATGATGTATGTTGCAATTTGATTTTAGATCGCTTGTGGGAGTTGGCATGACCATCACAACGGTGGATGCGAGATTGGCAATTGATTTGAGTGTTAGATGGTTTGGGTCATATAAGCTTATGGAGGATTTCGTCGAATGCCACCACAACATGGTGGCAGTGATAATGTATGTGCATAGTCTTGTTTGTCGTGATCCTTGGCTTTGAGCCAAGTGGGGGAGTTCGTTATTGATAAGTTGATTACATGATTATGTGTTGTATTGGTTTCGGTTCGAGGTATGTTGGTGAATCAGCTATAACCTACAGAGGTGGAGTCAGGGAATGACTCGAGTGATGGAAATTTCTTCGATACAAGTTGTAATGTACTTTACGGATAGTGGAATTCATTGTATGATGAAGTTGTACTGGTAAGTGTAGAATGTGCAATGTATGAGCGTGCTTGTTGCTTCAAAGGTGTGGATTACCTTCCTAGTATGTGGATTGCAAGCGGGGTCAGGTCGTTCTGTTTACTTGGTTAGTGTAATTGAAATTTCGTAGAGTAAATGGCGTTCGAGAATGGTTCAGATGGATTCAAGGTTATATGTAGAGATCGAGGATCTTCAAGGTGTGAGAAGGGCTGGAACTGAGATTTACGGGAAAGGTGTCTAGGCTTGTGGTGTATTTGCATTATCATGGATTCTATCCATCAGTATCAGGAAAGTGAAGGTAATGACTTTAAATTCGTAGGAAGTCTCTTCAGGGTAAGTATTTCTAATGTGGTGCATTTGGGGATAATTGAGGGAGTATTCAGCGGCCTATGAGCCTTAGACGGTATATTTTTATGCTCGGGTTTCGTACGGTGAGTCAGGATTGAGAATTGTGGTATTATGGCAAGAAGAAGTATCAATTTGAAGGTAAGTCAGAAGGAACTTGAATAAATAGGACAACTTGGTAGTAGGTTGGATCGGGATAATAAGGGATATGGTTAGTTCTTTGGGTGTTTATAAGGTAATCAGTTGTTACAGGTGTTTATCAGCAATTCTCTTGGAATTTGGTGGCATGCGTATCTTGGTTGAGTTAGAAGGATTCAGTCCTGACGGTTTGGTGTTGTACAAGTGTGATTCGGGAGTTCTTAACGGTTTCTACCACAGTTGGAGATGTATATTCCTACGGGCGTAAGGGCCAGTTGATGTATAGTGATTTTGTTTCTAGATGGGATCGAATGAAAAGTTCTTGGCTAGCTGGGTACGTAGTTGTTGTGGCTAGGAAGGGAGCATGAAGTTCTCATATTTATCATAGGATTGCATGGCGTATGCAGTATTTTGTTTATGGTGGAGAGTGGCATATGTGAGGTCACGGTTCAGTTCTGGAAGGAAGGTCAGAACCGGCAGCTTCAGATGATTATGTAAAGGATACCACTATTGGGTGGCTGGATGAGAGTATACATTCATAAAGGGTAATGTGTTCAAGTCAATGTGTTTGAATAGGGGTGCTTCATTGGTGTTACGACGCCCTTTTGTTGGATCGACTGCTGATATTCAAGGTTTCTTGGTGACACAGAGGAATTATGGGGTATCCCTCGTGGAATGATTGAGCATCAGGGATGTGTTATATATTTGAGTGGTGGAATTAGGGTCAGATATGGTAATTGATGCGCCTCCTGGATTTTGAGACTGGGAGTTTTCATGAACAGATTATTTTTGTAGTTGTGAACTACAAGGATGCGAGCAAAGCTAGTCAGGTGTTAGTATACGTCATGATTCAGTCATTATGAACGTTCGAAGAGTTATCTACCTATTGTGGGTGACCAGAGTTGACTTAGAGTTATTGGTAGGCCGGTATGGGTGTGTGGTCTGCACCGAGTCGGAATTGTTGACTCCGAAATACTATTGTTGAGGGATGTACCATTTGATTGTCATTGAGCTTATTCGTGCTTTGGAGTGATCTATGAGTTACCTTTCAGTGTTCGAGGAGTTGTGATCATTGGTTGTATATGCATAGGGTGCGGTCCTAATTGGGCTTATTAGGATTGAGACATGTTGGTCACGTTATTGCTGGTTCGGGTGGCATGGTATCGTCCAATTTTCTTCCGTGATTATGGCAATGCACTTTGAGTAATTGATGTCGAATTTCGCATTGTTATTGAGTTTGAGCAAGGTGGTTTGGAGTGTTTCATGTGGTCCAGCGGTTGGATGGGATCACGCTTTGCAGCTCGGTTAGGTAGAGGTATGATCCTTGGTGTCGGATTTGTGTGATATGGTTTCACGATGTGTATCAGACTTTTAGTATGATGTGGTAATGGTAAGTGTTAGTGGCAGGATAGCCCTCTCGTGCGAGTCTTCTTTATTTAATGAATTGAACTCTTGGTATGTGGTTATTGAGTGCACAAGTTATGGCTCTGGATGGTATTGATACTGATCGGGCGAATGGTTACTGGGTTATACGTGTTTCTTTCATCATCGGCAGTATATGGAAGTGTTAGAATGAGGCATGGTTTGATAAGAGGGTATGTTCCGGTATTGGGTTGTTTGAACAGCTATTGTAGTTAGGAGTTATCGCTATGAGTGGTTGAGCCACGCGGTATATTATGTGATTTCATCTTGGGTTACGGATATGGTTTGATACAACGTGTTCAGACTATTTCAGCTTATAGTCGTGGAAATTTGAACTTGTAAATTATTTCAGAAGTGGAAACTTGGTTTTAAGGTCTATGGGTCAGGATTTGATAATGAAATTTCAGTTATGTTGTGTTATCGGACGTAGATGGGGTAAGGTGACATGGGATCACCTCCGAATATGTGCATGGAAGGTTACACAATAATTTTTGGTGGTGTTGGAACAGCTCTAGGCACGTTCGAGGACGAACGTATGTTTAAGTGGGGGAGAATGTAACGACACGTTCTGTCATTACGTAGAACTTGCATTATTTGCGTTAATTGACTTGTCATGGATTGGTTATTCTATTATTGATGTGTTAGAGTCGAAGGCTTGAAATCGGAATGGTTAAATGAGAATTCAGTAACTCAGTATTTAAAGATAGCCTTATAATGGAAAAAGTCAACTGAGAGTTGACTTATTGGGAAACAACCTCGGAATGCGGATTTTGTGGCTCAGATAGCTTCGTTAGGTGATTTGGGACTTAGGAGTGTGTTCGGAATATTTTTGTGATGTTCGATGTAGAATTAGGCTTGAATTGGCGAAAGCTAGTTTTTGGCGATTTCCGGTTGGCAGTGGAAAATAGGCTATTGGGGTCGGAATGGAATTCCGAATATTGGACCAGGTTCGTAATGTCATTTTGGTTATGTCTGCAAAATTTCAGGTCAATCGGAGTTGTTTTGGATAGTTTCGGCATCGTTGGAGGATTTTAGAAATTCAAAGTTCTTAGGCTTGAATTTGATGTGATTTTAGAGTTTTGATGTTATTTTTAGTGTTTCGAGAGTGCAACTAAGCTTGAATGATCATATATGAGGTGTTGGTATGTTTGGTTGGGTCCCGAGGGGCTCGGGATGGTTTTGAGTGGTTAACGGGGAGTTTGAAGCATAATTGTTGTTGCTGAAATTGCTGGTGCTAGTGTTTTCGCACCTGCAGATGGGGAGCCGCAGGTGCGGTTCCGCAGGAGCAGACGTGGCACCACAGGTGCGGAAGATTGGCTAAGTGAGAGGATTTCCGCAGGTGCGAGGTAATTGCCGCACCTGCGAGGCCGCAGGTGCGGGAGGTCGATCGCAGGTGCGGAAGTTAGGGTCCTTGGAATTTTCCGTAGGTGCGCACCTAGGATCCGCATGTGCGGTTCTGCAGGTGCGAGTAAGTGGTAGTAGGTGCGGACCCACTGGACAGAAAGTATAAAAACACGTGCCTTCGCGAATTTTAGCCATTTTTCTCAATATTTCATCCGGATTTAAAGCTTTTGGAAAGGTTTTGAAGAGGGGATTGGATAGTTCTTCACCAAGGTAAGATTTTTGGACTCTAAACTCGTTTACATGGGATTAAAGGTCGGATTTATGGTGGAAATTAGGGAAAAATCAGTGTAAATTGGTAATTAGGGCTTGGGATTAAGAGTCTTTAAAATGGGCATTTGAGGGGTCATTTGGACTCCGAATTTAGTGTTCTTTATATGTACGGACTCGTGAGATGATGAAGAAAAGTTCTATATAAAAATTTCTGAGTTTAGGGACGTGGGCCCGGGGGTTGTGTTTGACCAATTTCGGGATTCTTGAGTATTTTTAATACATTTCGATTGGGATTAGATCTTTAGCATAATATAATGATATACATCTGATTGTTGGTAGATTTTGAGCACTCGGAGGCCGAATTTAGAGGCAAGGGCACAACAGAGTAGTGTATTAGCCGATTTTAAGGTAAGTAACACTTCCAAACTTGGAACTGAGGGTTCGAAACCCCAAACTATTTGATATTTGATGTCAATTAAGGTGACGCACTTGCCAAGTGATGGGCATGCAGGCATTTGCCGAATATTTGTAGCCTGGTTCATCCCATGGCACTGTCTACTGGTTATCTCAGATTGATATTGTACTGTGAAGGTGGTAATTACCTTGAACGAAATAGAAATCATGCTAAATATAAATGTTAAGGCTTCAAGCCGATGTGTTTAGACCGGAATGGTCGATTATTGATGTCTCTATCTGTGATTATTGCTTTCATGTACTCAGTCCTATTATAGTATATGTTTCGTGCCTCAGTCTCGTAAGTTGCTAGTTTATTCTATATTATCATTGGTTTGAGCTGATTTTCATATGTTAGATCATCGTGAGTGAGACTGGAAGGTACTGACTGAGTGAGGCCTGGAGCCTGGTCTTGAGACAGTTATGGGGTCGGACCGCACACCTTAGCGATCCTGAAATCATGCCTTCGTTGGCTTGATATAGCGCTTGGGCTGAAAGGATCCCCTCCGGAGTCTATACACCCCAGTGAGCGCACAGATATTGAGGGATGGATTTCTCTGGGCATGGATTTGTCCGAGTATTCTGTTCCGGAGATGGATTTCTCCGTGGTTATCATGTTCCGGAGATGGATTTCTCAGTGGGGGCTGGATCGGCCTTTTTCCTGAGTACTTGATGACTGTGTCACTTGTGTTTATGTAATATCTGGGATGGACTTCCCTGGGCCGGAAGGCCGTATTCTAGTACTGAGTGGACCACCTTATGAGAGAGCGATTACTGAGTATACATCATTCTTGATTCTATATGAATTCATGCTAGGATGTAGAGTTACCGATATATGTTGATGCATCGTGTTTATTTCCTGATATATTACTGTCATGTCCGAGTTATATACTGTTGTTCGGATTATCAGATTTTTAGTGAGTCACTACTTCTCAGCCCGTAGTTTGATTTCATTAGTACTGAGTTGGTGTACTCACGTTACCCTCTGCACCTTGTGTGCAGATCCAGGTGCAACGGGATTCAGCTCTGGTCAGTGAGTAGCAACAGTTTCATCAGAGTTGACGAGGTAGCAGTTGGCGACCGTGATCTCGTCTTCTCTTCCTTTTCTATCGTTGTATTTATTTTCAAACTATGTTGGTCATTTCTTTTTGGTTGTATTACGTACTAGTAGCTCATGACTGTGTGACACTGGATCCGGGGTTTGTAGGAGTTGGGTTTTGATTTTTATAAACCTGTTTTCAAATTCAAACTTACTATTATTATTGATTTCAGACTTGTTAAGAAGGATATTTTTTTGGAAATTGTATTTAGTTAGATAAAATGGGTGGCTTGTCTGGTTCCACGACAGGAGCCATCACGACTCCGAAAATGGGCTGTGACATGATTGTTCGAGATCGACACACTAGTCAACAAAATAAAATCAGACATATGGTATTAAATCTGTAAAGGGAAATATGGGGCGTCTTGAAAAGTAACTACATCAAGTGTAGGGCTAAAATATTATTTCTACCCAATTATATACAACTTATCTATATTATTTCTACTCAGTTATATACAACTACAATATCATACCACTTAAATATATGTCTTTTGTATATTTTGTATCTGATTTATACATAGTAAAATAAATTCCATACAACTAATTATATATTATACAACTTATCTACAACTTTCACACAATTATTTCCATGCAGTTATATACAACTACAATATCTTACCACTTAATACAAATTTTATGCAATATGTCTTTTGTATATTTTGTATCTGATTTATACATAGTAAAAATAAATTTCATACAACTTATCTACAACTTTCATACATTATTTCTACCCAGTTATATACAACTACAATATCATACAACTTAAATACAATTTTATCGATATTTTTCAACTTGCATACAATATTTAAATAAAAAATATATATAGAAACAAGAGAAGACAATTTTTCTATAATTTTACTACAACTTTACTACAATTTCGTAAGTATAATGTATGTCATGTCTTCTTTTTCTTCTTCGCGTTTCAATCTAAACTTCAGCCAAAATCAAGTCTATTCTTCACCAAAATACTATCAAAATTGAGATATAAACTCCAAACAATATTCTCAATTGTTTGCAACAACACCCAATCCAAACAAATAATGGTTTTTAAAAACCAAATTCAAATTCAAATTCAAAGCTTTTTAATGGTTGTTAATGGTGGAATTGCTGCTCGCTTTTCCTTTGCTCTACATTACTGGAATTAGGGATTGAGAGATAGAGAGATAAATAGAAAGAATTTCCAGTTGTTTGCAACAACACCCAATTCAAATAAATAATGGTTTTTGAAAAGCCAAATTCGAATTCAAAGCTTCAAAGCATTATTGGAGAGAGAAACGTGGAGGGAGTGGAAGATACTTTAGAGTGATTTTAGGACATAATTATTATAATTAAATGCCTAAAAATGTACATAATTGAGAATTGGGTATATAATATGTAATTTTATTAAAACTTGAGTAGGGAGTGGTAATAAAGATCGAAATAGCGTATAGGAATGTAAAAATTCCTTTGAAAATTGGGCTAAATTGGACTCAAATTTGAAACATAAATTTTTTCTTCGAATTTCAACAATCTAATACACGATTTAGTGCCGAAATCTACTCAAATGAGCTCAAATTTGAAATATGAATTTCAGATATCATAAATAACAAATCGCAATCATCAAATTATCAAAACAACAACAAAATTAGCTAACCTATTTGCAACTAAGAAGAACAAGAAAAAATTCTAAGCACAAAGAAGAAGAAAATAATAATAAAGAAAAAAATAAAATTATATGTATCTGAAGTTATCCAAAATTAGGTATCGGTCAAATTTATTTTAAAGAGTGGATACAAATTCACCTGATGGCGCAACGGACGCCACATAAAAATTGGGTCCTTTTTCTTCAATATCTCGTTACTCTATGGGCTTAGGAGCAGGACTTTTGGACAATAAAATTAGTTGGGTTGGTAGACGCTTATTGGAGTTTAGATTTATTTTAAATTGTAGTGGTAAAGTTGTCACAGATCTGATTAAATTGACTTATTTATCCCCAATTAAAACACGAAACATAACTCCAGTAGTTGTTATTGGAGTTCGAAACTTTGACAAGTGAAAACTCAGTGAAATATGTTGGGATTCAAAAATTTCCTGAAATTTTAAACATATGACTTATTCATAACTTTTGAACCTTTACTAGTGCAAAAACCAAGAATATTTCCAAATTTTTGAACATTTACTAGTGCAAAATTCAGGAACAGTTTCTGGTTTTTGAATTCAAAGCATACTTCAATAATTTTGGACTTTTACTAGTACAAAATTCAAACTCCATTATGATTTCTAGTCTTGGAACCTTAACTATTGCAAAATCAAGAAAAAATCATGAACACTTCATGATTTTTGAATTTACATACTTCAGCAATTTTTAACCTTTAAATATAAGATCTAGGAAAATTAATGGTTTTTGAACCTTTACTAGTGCAAAATTCAAAAAAAAAAAAAAACATGAATCGTTTATGATTTTAGATTCACATTATACTTCAGCAAATTTTAACCTTTAAATATAAAATTAAAAAAAAATGACTGCTTTTTGAATCATTGTAGTGCAAAGGAAAATTTTTGCAACGATTCGTGATTTTTGAATTCACATGATATTTCAACAATATTTAACCTTTAAATATACAATTCAGGAAAATTACTAGTTTTTGAACCTTTACTATTATAAATCCAGGAATAATTCATATTTATGAATTCACTTCAGCGATTTTAAAGTTTAATTTTAAATAAAAAATTCGAGAAAATCCAGGAACAATTTATGGTTTTTGAATTCACATTATACTTCAACAATTGAGTGCTACTACTTCAGGCCACGGAAACTCCATGAATAGTTGTTGAATTTTAAACTTATAAATATGTTTACCCTTAAAATCGGATAACAATTAAACTTATAATGTGGTTTTAAAGACACATGATTTCACCTATTATCAATTGATAAATATGAAGATTAGTAAGAGAAATTAACAAGAAGATAAAGCAAACCAGTGTTGAAACGTAATTGAACCCTCGAGCGAGGATGCCCTCGAACTGACTGATGCTAAAGTAATAAGGCAGAAAGTAAATTGATGAACAAGAATGTATAAGAGAGAGAGAAAGTGTTATATTGCTTTGATATATGTGAAGTGTCTTACAAATGATTAGAACTCCCTTTTATATAGTATAGGAATTCTACTTATGGTATAACTCTAATTACAGAAGGAAATCTCATGATTAGCTATTTAACCGTTCCTAATGATCCATTCCGAGAATTCTTCCATGATCTTCAACCAGTCACGGATATCTCGCCTTTCTATTGTTATGTTGTATTTGATCTTTCTCTATGTCTGTCTCATTTGGTCTCGATCGCTACTGGCCTCGATCTCGACAGGTACCTCGAATCCTGAAATCGGTACCTTATCCTCGTGCTTTGGTCTGATCCATTACGGGGCCGATCTTCGATGCAACTCCCTGGTCTCATTCAAATAGTAAAATTAGGTGGGCCCGGTTTTAACCGTATACAGATAGTCCCCTCATTTTTTGGAGTGAAATGGCAAGAAACGAATTAAGCCTTCAATTTTTACCTCAACCTGTCGTGACATCACCCTTGTGACGTAAGCGACAAAAATGACCGAAACGTCCCATCGATATAGTTTCCAAAGTTATTAATGTGTGTCATCTGGTGGTCGGCCACTAGTTCCCTTGAACCGTCACCGTGACTCCCATAAATAGGCATCTTTTTACACTCTTCAAAACTTTACCTTCAACGTTTTCTAATCTTCTAAGTTCTTCATCTGCAAATCTACGATTTTCACTGATATCCTCTTCTTAGATTATTATCTTAATCTATCTTTAACTTCAAATCTATGTGGCGAAAACGTCAAAAACTGTTCCCCAAAATGAAAATGCTTCTTCATTGCGGCTGGCCAGCGACAAAACACCGGTGGAGCCGCGCCCTGAGAAGTGTGTTCCCGGTGTCACTACCCAAACCGAAGGGTCCCGACGGGTACCCGGCTCCTTACTCAAACCAGTACCAACGTAACATATCTTTCTTATTGTACTATCATTAGCAACTGGGCCAACATGGCCACAACTCATAATGTATAACTATAAGTGGGAAAGCATTGTATCAATGAACCATTTTTCTTAAAACATGAATACATATGGACCGTCAAGGACTCTGACATACGGTACAAAATGAACCTCTGCCTATAAAGCCTCTAAGAGTATTTGACATCAAATGGGACACGGTACCAGCCTACCCATAAGTCTTTAGCAAAATTCTGAAACGATGACTCATAGACTCGGCTGCACTCTGAATGAGGTGGAGTCTTACCGATCCTTCATTGAATGCTAACCTCGTCTACTATGAGAGCTCGTCAAACTGATTATTTATACCTGCGGGCATGAACGAAGCATCCCCAACAAAAGGATGTCAGTACGAATAATGTACCGAGTATGTAAGGCACATAAATAAGTATATAATAGACATGGAAGAAACATGCAGTAAATTACTCAACCTCTAAGTCTGGATAACTATGTAAATCATGAAATACTTATCGCGTCATGCATATGCGTATGAATATCATTTCGTGCATAGATACATGTGTTCATAATATCATCAAGCCTCTGAGGGCATTCCATCATATCATCTCGGCCACTATGGGCAAAATCATCAACATATACCAGTTGATCAGGTGGTGGTGCATATATAACACCGTAACATTTTCCCATATCCCATATACATATAATATATATACATATAATATNCTATATATGTGTGTGTGTGTGTGTGTGTGTGTGTGTGTGTGTTATAACGCCATCTGGTCATGGGTCAATGTACATGTATAAATGAATACAATGCATGAGAAGTACGTCAATAAAATCTATCGGAATGCCATAAGACCATTATGCCTCTGATTAATATCATGAAATAAACTTTATCATCTCACGTATTTTCTTAGACACGTGAATAGACAATAGAATAGTAAGACATACCGGGAATCAAGAACATAGGAACCTCTAGTGTGTCTACCAATAGAGTCATTTATGAAAATTGTGCATTTGCTCGTTTCGTTTTGTATCGCGTGGGTCATGACAAAAGGAAATAAGGGATAGCCTTAACATACCTGGACCGATTCTCTTGATAATTCCTCCAACACACGCCTTTTGCAACGGAACACGTAACGGCGGATCGAAGTAGGGAAAAATCTGTATGATATTCTTGAGAAAGATTATATCGTACTCCCTTAGAATCGCAATTCTCACGTTGCTAAGCATTGTAAGGGATCATATAAATCCTTGAATTATATCTGTTACTTTGTAGTCTTGTATGAATTTGATGAAGTAACTCACATTGGCATGCCAAAATTTGTATCATACTTGCTGAAGCTTTCTTTCCTCAATTTGTAAAGACATAAGTATTCCTTTAAGATGTGAGCAATTCTATTATGAATTTATAAATTTTATCTTTAATCTTTAGGTGGGCCCCACTTTAGGGGATGACTATGCTACCAATTTCTCATAAGGTGCCACTTGAAATGTGAATTAAGAGTCACTTTAACCAAGACTCTTTGGGCTGCCACGTTTGGCGTTCAAGAGCTTATCCAAAATATCTTAATTACTTAATTATTTAACCAATCTCTCACAAAAAATCCATAATTATCCACATAATTAAGAATTATTTCAAATTACTCAAAATACTACTCACTTTTAACACACTTTATACACCTTACTATCATGATCATGTGATACCTTGTATGGTTCTAGTCCATAAATATCAGATATTATAGCTCGGACCATATTTTATCCCAAATTGTCAAATTCGACGAAACTCATTTTCTTCGATTCACTTACCCTCTCACCTTTACGAATTTACTTATCACTTGTTTGAAATAGCATAATACTTATAATTCCAAAATAATCTCATTCCCGAACTTACATCGATTAACTTAAGATGAAACTTTAACGTACGAAAATGCGGAATGTAACTTCTCATTTTCGAGCTTTCATTAATTTACTTATGGCGTACTTTCACGTACGAAAACATGGGGTGTAACATCATTCCCCCCCTTTTGGAACATTCGTCCTCAAATGTTGACTGATACACTTATCACTATCATAACCTATAGTTCTTGCGGATACTTTAGTACTCCCCGTGCCATCTAGGCAACTGTTCTGTGAATAAATCCAAAGGCCAGGGCATTCCCCCTTTTAGGCCTCTTTCTCACACCATGACTTGTGGTCGGAATCCTTCCAATCTCGTAACTGTTGCTACCTTCTGTCATACAGCCTGTACGACTCTAACCTTGTAAGTGCGCCTATGCGACTCTTCTCTCCTTTTTCCTTTGGCTTTTAGCCAATCTCTAGGCCTCGGTTTTGTAAATATATACAGAGCTTGATAAGATGTCCCTCTGGGCATCTATGGGTATACTGAAGTTCTTCACTCGGTATTTGGTTGAACTTACAAATATTTTTATACCTTATTTCATAGATCCATTTATCCATCCGTATGACTTTACTGCCATAACTCTTACTTTGACTTATCGTTACTGAGATCTGCTACCAAACTCCAGGTTACTCGCGTTGCTTATCCTATATGCATAAATCTAAGTCCTTTAATGTTTCTTCATTACTGTTCCTCTTAAGAATGATGGTCTAATATCATCTAATACTTTATAACTTTTATCCATCCATTGTTGATTCACCTTAATACCGATAACTTGATCTCTTATGTAACACTTCCGTTAGGGCTCACGTCTCATCGAGAAATATCTGAAATTATTAGACTGATCCACCTAGGGGCGATACCATGCTTCCATAATCGTATTTCATAGCATCCTAACATGATTCATCCTATGGGAGTTATTTTAATCCCGTACAACTCATGAAATCCCCCTTTTTTTCTTCAAATCATAACTCAATCGAAGGCCCAACCGTTATCCTTTATCTATCACAATTACACCCTCATTCTACTACGAGGGCAGAATTCCATCTTTTCTAAATGCTATTAGTTTTAGACTTCTTTGAGTTCATTCAGGCTATACTGAGCTTTGTATAACTTAGAGAAACCATCAACTTTTTTTTTTTCATGGGATTAATCCTGAGGACTTATCCATTCTCGTCACCTTCTTACTTGCCCTTTCTTATCCTTACTCATGTCTTCCTAAAACCTTGTCACTTTACCATACTTAGCTTGCAACCTACACATATCTATTTATATTATTCTCCACCTTCCTTCAACTTGCTTGCCCCATAGATTTCCTTATGTTATTCTGAAATATCAAGCGAGACATCGCATCGTCTCCTACTCTTCTTTTCTCTCTTGACTAGATCTCTCGGTACCTAGAAACCATAGGCTGGAAGATATGCCACTGACGATGCCGCTATCATTCCTGGATACTGAATCCCCGCGCTTCTAGCCTTCTATCCGAAGTATGAACTGTTCACAAACTTCTGCATTTGAGTATCTCGTACATTGTTCACCTTTACCTTAAAATCTCGCATCATATCTTCTATCTCTTTCATGACCTCCCTTCCACATAGGTATAATTCACATCCACACCTTGAAGCTCTATTATAACACTTGCACCTTTGGTGCATACACAATCCAGTGGGAGATTTATACTGACTTCTTATAAGGCTGGTACTCTTCTAACTAGCTTTACCGTAGAGCTGTTATAGAATATGGCTACTGTACTATCTCTCTTGTACCTCTAATATTAAGAGTGGTTCTGCAATGTTCTCAAGAATGATGTCTATTATTTTTTGGGTCCAATAATCAGACTCCTGATTTACTTAATTGGTGTAACTCTTCAGTTTCCTCTTCCCTCTGATCAACCTTTATGTAGACTTAAGCTATCTTCCAATCTGCGGCTCCTTGTATTAGTTATCACTTTATCCTTTCATGGGTGCTATGGAATATCCATGTTACGATCTTCTAACAATTCAATCCTTTGTCTATGACCTAGACTCAATTCTTTCTTTTAACTTACACCAGAGTCTTCTACGACTGTATGATTGTCAACATAAATGCTGCATGGATATTACTCGGAAATCTTAAGTGCGTTCATAACGCAACTAACTCTGAATCATAGATCGAATAATTCCTTTCGTTTATTTTCAGCTTTCTTTAAACGTGATCTATTACTTTTCCTGGTCTTTCTGCCCCCTTGTTGCATGCATACTTAGCTTATCTTAGTTCCCACGCATGCCGAAATTTTCGTGCAACTCATATGATCTCGAATCCTACTTTTGCTTTTACTTCCCGTTCATTAGCCACGGTAGGTGCCACTTTCTTATAGAGTACATACAATGTTGTAGTGAGATTGTTTTTACATTACCACTTCTTCCTCAAGTCACGATGCTTAGGTTGAATCCTTCTTCCTTATTTCCTCAGCTAGCCTTTCATTGTAGTACTTAGGGAGGACCCTCTGACTCTTGTAAAGATGGGAGCTTATTACATCGTATACTCGACGACATTATTTTTGATGACCTTCCTCGCCTATAATTATCTGTAGTTACTAACCTCCATGCCCTTATGCTTGTAGGGTTACTTCTGAACTGGTATTTTGACTGTCTTCCCAGTGGCACTCTCATTTACTTCCATAACACTCATACGGTACTTTTAACTACCCCAACTCCTATCTGAATATTTCTCAAGGATCATGATGTCATAATTGCGAGGCTGAATTCACTATATTAGGTTTTACTATGTTTATCTTGCATGATCTGTTGATTTTTCTGTATCCTCTTGTCTAGCCATAACTAGGCCCTTCCTAAATCAACTACTAACTACTCGTTATCCCATTCTCATATCAATATTCCGAGTATCTTTCTTGGGTCATTTCCTTTGTTTAAACTTACGTCCTGCACTGACTCCTTATCTATCAATAACATCTCGGGCAGGAACCCTTACTTCCTCTCCTTGAATTCGTGTTTGCATAATGTTCTGGGATCGTAGCATATATGTAGGCTTTGGATAACTGCAATCTCATTCCTTTTTCATTTTTATCGTATTTTTCCTTTACCATTCCATAGTTACTAGAACCACTTAATTCTGACTTAATGCCACATCCTTCCATATTCCCCCCCTTTCAAGGAGTACTAAGATTTAGAGCCACGATGATCAACCTATAGATGTTTTACCTCTTTATCTTCGGCGTCTTTTCACATCATCGATGACCCTTACTAGCCTGGCGGTAATCCTTCTGTACCAAGGATAACGAAATTCCTTACTCACGAGGGTGACACCTAGTGTAACTGGAACACATAGTCCCTTAAGCTTAAATTTGCTCACATTGCTTGCTTTAGGGAAGCGTCTTCCTGAATGAATTTTAAAGGTTATTCTTCTGTCTTCCATTCTATTATTGCCGGAACGCAATCTCTAAAATTCTCATGATGCCGACTATTATCAAATCACTGAATCCCTAATTCATGTTAGTTTATCTTGTTCACCAATCCACACTGATTTGTATTACTCTGGGGTCTAACTTTTCCTTCTTGTAATCAGGTTAGAGTCATGAACTTATTTCTCAAAATGAGGATACGACTTTATCGCCTATACTCTTTTGTTGCCTCAAGTCCTGTCACCTCTCGTCTTTTCCTTGACTTGAATGTAGACTCTGAATACTGTCAGTTTTTTGACCTACCGTTGTCATCCATGTATCACACCTTATTCATAATGCATCATTAAATCTCTTCTTATTTCCCACTAATATTTATGTCTATCACTTTATTTCAAAAGCTTCAACAAGACATTTTTTTGCTTTTAGCTCCCCTTGCTCCATCCACTGGCTCTTCGGGTTGCCTAACATTCTCTCTCTACTAGCGATGGGAGCAACACTAAGGGAATATTTATCCCGTCCAAGATTCCAATGCCTATCTTTTTAGTACTCATATCTAGCTGAACTATTTTAGAGTGCACCATCTGGGTTTCTCACAAGGAGATATATTAGCACATTCGCAATATCCTTCAGAAATGTCAACTAACGCAAGCAATCCATTCACCAATTTGGGTTACTCTAACCCCAGCCGGATCTTGATATCCCGTCTTTCTCTTAACTACACATGTTAGCCCCCACATGGCATAAGTGAAATGGGTGTGACCAATTGTACATACCTCTGTTACTGTTGAAGGTAACTCAAAATGCTTATATTCCTCTGTCTGAATTGTAAATACTGATAATCTTCATTAACTACGCGCCTCGTACCCTTCTTTATCTTTCTTCTTTTAGTTGTTGAAACTTGTATCTATCTTATTAATCTCTCATTGCCTTTCACTATAGTGGTGGATAGATATTCTTGCCTTAAGGCTCCTTATCAAGAGGCTTACATGTCTTAGTACACACATGATATACTGAAGACCTCACATTTTATTATCATAAGCATCATGCAAAATTGAGTTCCTCTTACTCAACTCTTCCACAGCCACATGCAATCTCTTACCAATTGTCTTTCTGGATGTAGGCATCATCTTATTACGAATAAAATAGAATTTAGGAATTTGAATTCCTACGATTAAGCTCTACCACACGATCTAGAGTAAGAAGAAAGAGTGACAGTCCTAAATGCCATGTAGCCTCCTGCTTATAAGTGTGATGCACAACACACCCATAAACAGGACTCTACTAGACACGGCTTGTAGAATCCCTAGGACAGAACTGCTCTGATACCACTTTTCTCACGATCCAAACCGAAGGGTCCCGTGGGGCACCCGGTTCCTTACTCAACCGAGTACCAACATAACATATCTTTATTATCGTACTATCATTGCTAACTGGGCCAACATGGCCACAACTTGTAATGTATAACTATAAGTGGGAAAGTACTGTATCAATGAATCGTATTTCTTAAAACATGAATACATATGGGCCGTCAAGGCCTCTGACATACTGTGCAAAATTAACCTTTATCTACAAAGCCTCTAAGAGTATTTGACATCAAATGGGACAGGGTACCGGCCTACCTATAAGTCTTTAGCAAAATTCTGACACGATGACTCATAGACTCGGCTGCACTCCGAATGAGGTGGAGTCTTACCGATCCTTTGTTGAACGCTAACCACGTATACTATGAGGGCTCGTCAAGTTGATTGTCTATACCTGTAGTCATGAACGAGGCATCCCAACAAAAGGACGTCAGTACAAATAATGTACCAAGTATGTAAGGCACATAAATAAGTATATAAAAGACATGGAAGAAACATGGAGTAAATGACTCAACCTATAAGTATGGATAACTCCTTAAATCATGAAATACTTATCGTGACATGCATATGAGTATGAATGCCATGTCGTGCATAAGTACATGTGTTCATAACATCATCAAGCCTCTGAGGGCATCCCATCATATCATCTCGGCCACTGTGGGCAAAATCATCAACATATACCAGCTGATCAGGTGGTGGTGCGTATATAATGTCGTAACCANTTTATACATGTACATTGACCCATGACCATATGGAGTTATATATATATATATATATAACTCCATATGGTCATGGGTCAATGTACATGTATAAATGAATGCAATGCATGAGAAGTACGTCAATAAAATCTCTCGGAACGTCATAAAACCATTATGCCTCTGATTAATATCATGAAATAAATTTTATCAACTCATGTCTTTTCTGAGACCCATGAATAGCCGATAGAATAATAAGGCATATGGGGAATCAAGAACATAGGAACCTCTAGTATGTCTATCAATAGAGTCTTTTATGAAAGTTGTGCATTTGCTCATTTCGTTTGTATCATATGGGTCATGCCAAAAGGAAATAAGGGATAGACTTAACATACTTGGACCGATTCTCTTGATAATTCCTCTAACACACGCCTTTTGCAATGAAACACGTAACGGCAGATCGAAGTAGGGAAAAATCTGTTTGATATTCTTGAGAAAGATTGCACCATACTCCCTTAGAATCTCAATTCTCACGTTGCTAAGCATTGTAAGGGATCCTATAAATACTTGAATTGCATCCGTTACTTTGTAGTCTTGTATGAATTTGATGAAGTAACTCACGTTTCCATGCCATAATTTGTATCATACTTGCTGAAGCTTTATTCCTCACTTTGTAGAGACATATGCATTCCTTTAAGATGTGAGCAATTCCATTGTGAATTTAGAAAGGTTATCTTTAACCTTTAGATGGGCCCCACTTTAGGGGGTGACTAAGCCACAAATTTCTCATACGGTGTGATGCGTGGCGAGAATTCATGATTTTAAGCATTATATACCTTGCATTTTATGTGCTTTAATGATAAAAATACACGTCGTATGTGACTAATGGGGTTTATTTTATGTGTAGGTGAATTGAAAACGAAAGCCGAGCTAAATGGGAGCATAAACGTCGAAAATACGCTCAAGAGGCGAAATGGACTGACCCAGGGCAAGACCTGGCGTTAGCCTGCTAACGCCAGCCCTACCCTGGCGTTAGCCGGGAACTCCGAGTTTTAAAGGTTTTTAAGTGTTTCCCAATTACAATAGAAGTCTCTTACACGGTTAGGGTTTATCCCAACCATATAAATAGACCCAAGATCACATCTTCAAAGGGGAGAGGCGTTTTGGATAGCGAATACACACAAGATCATTGAAGGAGCAAGGATTATCAGTTTTCTTCATTTTTATTCAAGTATTTTCAATTCATGCACACTTATGCAATTGTTTGATCATAGCATGAGTGGCTAAACACCCATTGTTCTGGGGTTGTGGTTTAGCCATGGATATTGTTATTCGACATTAATTTAACCTTGAATATAGTTCACTCAATATATGGTTGTTTCTTCAATTCTGTGTTTAATTGCTTAATTGTTTGGCCATCAGTTAGGTTCTATATACTATCTATGTTATGCTTGGGAAAGCCGTATATAGATTAGAGAAGAATTGAAGAGAGCGCGATCTTAACCCTTCAGGGGAGCGGATTTGTGGTTAGGATAGGAATATACCTAGTCACCGTGCTTAATTAAATATCGTAATCTTAGTGCGTTCTAATAGATTAATTTCATAGGAATATAGGCGTTAATCTATTGAGAATAGGCGAGTAGTGCTTCGGGAGAAGGCTATGAGAGCATTTATCGATTAATTAGCAACCATGAGTGAATTATATGAAAGGGAGAGTTAATTAGAATGCAATACGAGTGGTGAATAGATCACAACCCTGGAATATTTGTCTCTACTGAATACATAACAATATTTTTGTCACTTGATAATTAGTTATTTCATAGAATCTTAGTATAAAATAGTTGCATCCTTGATTTTATTTTGGCTTGATTAGATAACAATTAGAGTGATTTAGCAAGTAGTTTACACAAGTCCTTGTGGGTTCGACATTCGATTTAACATTATATTACTTGCTACGATCACGTATACTTGCGTGGGCGTTTACTACCAACACGTTTTTGGCGCCGTTGCCGGGGATCTGAATATAGACTACTTTGTACTTACTTGATTTAATTGTTATTTTATTGAGTCTAACGTCACGTGATTTTTGCTCTAATCTCAGGNGTGAAGCCCAGAATCACTGGGCACTTTGAGCTTAAACAGAGCATGATCCAGCTACTTCATGCAAACGGGCAGTTTATGGGTCTTCCACACGAGGATCCACAACAACACATTCTAAATTTCTTGGAAATCAGTGATACTTATATCACTAATGGTGTCACACCAGATTATGTGAGGCTCACGCTTTTTCCATTCTCTCTATTGGGTGAAGCAAAGCGATGGCTG